>SDVV010034576.1:0-11157 GCA_016164225.1 Gammarus roeselii
AAATCCAAGTAAGTTCCAATACACAAGTGACGTAAGTGTTGGCTACATACCCGATTGTTTGATTCGAAGGTGTAAACCAGTGTCAATTATCAAAATGTGTATTATAATGGATAAAAGTGTATGTTAAATGTGGGAAGGGAAATAATCCCCACACCTCGATGATAGAAAAATTATTGTAAATGGTTTTGAACCAATTGGCCAGGCGGTTGCGGTTGAGGCGGATATGCCGGCAGAGGCAGCCTCTTGACCCCTTTTAACCTCTTCTCCTCGAACGGCAAGTGGAAAATTTCACCCATCTGCCACCTTAGATGTGTTCCTTTTGTCGTTTATAGAGCGTATGAAGTAAACACTAGTTCCCTTATTTGGGAGTAAATCACTAAGGTAAATATAGCAATTGAATGCGTTTCATGGTTTTAAGGATATATGATTAAATTATGGTAAGAAAGCGTACGTGTAGTTCTGAGTAGAAGTACCACTTTTATATTCCTTAACTGAGTACATGTGTTTGACGCCTCCGGCAGCTCGGCCCAAGTGTTCAATAGCTGCACATGGGCCCAGCGCCCTAGGGGCAGCCAGTGTATGTCGGTATGTAGCAAGTGTGGGTTGCGCGCTCTCAGTGCTTGAGTGCCCCAGGGCATCACAAAGGATAATGATGGATACCCAATCACTCTCTACACCATTGTGACTCGACTAATTGACTAGTTTGGAAGTAGAGTTCTAAGTAGTTCGTAGGAAGAACTATCCCATAATCTAGGTAGGTAAGGCATAAGTTATGATGTTTCCTTGTCATCGCAGTACGGTATGACACAAAGCGTTATCAAGTATAAAAGGCCATAACGTCGATCCTTCAACTGCTATCAACTGCATCGACGAGACGCCAACAAGTAAAAGTAAGTTCCGTTTACAATATGCAATGTATATCATTGTGATGTACTCAACCTATCATACGTGCAAATAGGTGAAGTGTTTTAAGGGCATGGAAAAGCCTACAGCAGGAAAGTAGACCACAAAAACCTACAATTCTGCAGCGTCAGCACATATCAGCAACAGCATCAACAGCCGCTCGGTCCGACTATCAACCGTTAGCAGCGTCAGCAGCCCCAGCTATGTCAGCACCCGCAGCAGTGTAAGCAGCCGCCAAACAAGCCTCTCTCCCCGCAGCAGTATTGGTGCTGTGGCCCAAACCAGTTGACAGGCAAGGACAGCCAGCCGCTCCGGCCGTGACGAGCGGCGCCGACTCTGGCTTGGGCCACTCGCCGGCACAGGACGACACCTTCCTAGTGACCACTCGCTGGGACCAGATGCCCCTAGCAAAAGAAGTGGTGACCGACCCCCACCAGTTCCTAGCGACAGCATCGCCGCTACCACATGTTCCAGCGTGTGAATTGATGACCACTCGCCAACAGCAACGACGTCTGTACCAGATGTGGTGATCCACAAAATTCTAAAGCGAGAAATGTGGAGGTCCTACTCAATCGGTGGCACCACACGTAACTAATGATACCATTGCCAGGCTCCACTGGTGGATACATAGCAATCGAGTACACATTCCCTGAGGAAACTTCATCAGGACGGGGAGAGTTCACACGCTGTTTTGAGGGAAAATGTTAGCAAAGATAGAGACAACCAAAAGGCCACACATAATAGAAGCACAACCAACAGCATGCAGAAGCGATACTACTCTACATGCGAAAGAGAGGAGCATTTTGAATTTAAGCAAGACCATCCGAAGCTGTCAGGCTGCGGTCCTTCCTTTTATGAGAGTCACTAGCCTCCACCAGGGCGTATCATCTGCACATAACCAAGTTATTTATCGGCATAAACCCTCTCGCGGGAGAATGATTAACAACTGCCCTATTGAGCCGGGTCAGAGGAGGAGTGGGGAGGTGGCATAATATACATCAGGAGACGGATGGTGTTGATGGGGAGGGAGAGGGGAGGTACTCTAGTGTTGCTGCTGTTGGTGGGCTACAAGGAATAGTGTTGAGTCGTAGGAGAGAAATTCAGCTTGAGCGAGTGGCACGAAAGTCTGAAAGGATTCATGGATCTCAGTGGTAAGTATTCTATGGATTAGCTGCTGGTAGTGAGGGACCGGATATCACATTTTGAACCTCCGCGGATGCGGATATTCTACTATATTATTGTTGTTCAAAAAATTTAATCCATCAAAATATCTAGTCCATTATGGATAAATATTTTTGTGTAAATAAAGTCAGTGTATTACGAACTTTATCCAATAACTGAATTTAAAAACAGTGTTAATGGCATCTAGCATCACGTAGCTATCTCTCAAATGCACCCACACAGCAAAAACAATGATATTAAGCCCATGACAGCAACACAAGCAGAGGATGGCATGTTCTCAATCTTGAAAAAGCGGTACTATTCAAGGGAACTTGATCTCGATCTTCCATATCAATTTGGAATCACTTTTATGCTATTCTTGAACAAAACATTGGTATTGAAGGTGTTGTAATGGAGGAAGAGGTTCGAGCAGGGCTCGTTTAACCTAGCGATTTTCAACTTGCACGACCACTCAAGTGCCAGAAAAGAGTGGTCGGATTGCAAGTCAACTTCCACAAACTGCTTTCCATCAAGATTAAGTTGTTCTCTTTGTGCTCAGGAAAGGCTTTTTCTTTTATGCCGCCACTTTTGTCATGAGTTGAACTACTTCCAAAAGATGTGGAGCATACGCGAGTTCAGCACAAGATGGCAGAGCCGCTTCATCAATCTACACATGGCAACTGTGCGGATTTTGGTGAGAACGACCTCGAAATTAGAACGTGGCTTCGTGTGTCACAGAGGAAGAAGAGGTTTATCTTATTTCAACTCCTACTTTCAACCACTTAGTAACCCGATGATCCATTTGCAGTGTCTCAATTGTTCCGCGTCAGGGCCGTTAGAAAGCAGCTCGGAAAATGTTGAATGTTTAGACCTCTGCCGAGTTGTACAAATCTCAACCGCCATTTGCTGGGGGATGCATTAGATTAAGAAGTCGAGAGTACGCAAGCAAACATCAGCTGGTGTGGAGAAGCAGCAAGAGTACGCTAGCAACATCAGCTGGTGTGGAGGAGCAACAACAAAACAGCTGAGATTGGATGTGTGCTCATAAGCTCATTTGCATAGATCGATGTGTTGGTGGTTGAGACGGTCTGTTCATAATAGAGATCAACAGCGCTCGATATTGCGTTCTGTTTCACTGCGACAGCAGATGGAGCAACCATCAACACGCTGTTGAACAGGTCGAGGAAGTCCCTTACGCTATCTAGTCATTTCCATTGATGGTATGCAAAATCCCCGTCTGCAAAGTGATTACCAAATTTCGGCTATCTGGACCATCTGTGGGATGACAAAATTATGAGAATGGGAAGGATTAAAAGTGGTAATTCGTTTTGGGTTTATGTGTTATGCAGAGTGATAATGAAACTGTCAATTTAGAAATACAAATCCTAATAATATCCAAATTCTGAGGATCCTGATGTGTGCAAGATGACGACCTGCGGATGTCAAATATAAGTGGATACGGATTTTCGGGGTCATCACTGGTCACTAGTGCTCCTTAGCAACAATTAGTCAGGGTGGTGGATATGTTGAGCGCTAGAATAACGTACCTCTCGTCTGTGCGTCTCGCAAAGAGCCACTTGAAACAGTTACCAACAGGAGTGCGTCAGAGATTGCTCTAAGCGCTAGCTTCATTAACAATAGAAAACAATGCAACGTATAACCTGGAAGTTAAGTGTTTCGAGCTTCGGAGACGTGGACGACAGTGGCGGAGTTTGTCGCTCGCTTCACTACTCTGGGTCAGGGCTACCAGAAAGGACAGGTCCGTTCCCTCACTGCACAGAAGGGGCTTGTGAAGGGCAGGCACTGCTCCCCTTCCTCCCCTTATGGCCGACACCGCGGCCATATATTGGGCCAGACGCCGCGACCAACGCAATAAATATTAGTGACGGCGGTCGCAACTCCCCCTCCTTCGCCCACGCCCATCCCCCGCCTCATTCGACCCTAATGCCGCCACCAGCATCGCTGACGACGGCAGGCCAGAGCATTCTTGCCAACCTCAGCGCCATGGTTGCTGAGCAGATCTTCTAAAATCAACATCATTTTCCAATATCCGAAACGCCGGAAAAGAAAGTCCTGGTCTCCGCCGTGAGTGGCTTCTTCACCTTCAACGCCGCATTAGTAAGTTCTAAAGCGGTGACAAGGTTAGCTATACGCCAGCCTCAGCTTGAGTCAACTTTATCACCACCGTCGCGAAGGCCCTTTCTATCGCTAACTCCTTAAAGCTTCTTTACCAGGGCGGCCGGTCCTATTCATGCAAACTCTTACAGAACGTCAGCGCAGATTAGAAAGAAAACTTACCCCCAAGCCGCACACTAAGCATCTCATTTGTCTACATACGAATTCATTACTTCTTATCAGCATAATATTATATATATCAGACATTGAGCTGAATATAAGCTAATGGATGTGTTGGCAAAGTTGCTACTAATGTTCATGTTTGGCTGACTACATTAAGGTATTCCACCCCTGGCCATACTTGAAATAGTGAAGAGGCTAACAAGGCTGATAACATTCGTAAGATCCGGGGTGTTGAACAGACACATTTAACGCGATAGTTTTGGATGCAATTAAAAGCAAACCTAAACAATTATTTTTGGAACTATTATTTCAGCTATTGAGAGGCATAGCTAGGTGAATTTTTGTACCTTGCGTTTAGGTGCTGGCAGCAATTAAACCGATGGCACGTGTACGTGCCATCGGTTCAATTGCTGCCATCCGCACGGAGTAGATGCACTGCTTGACTGGAACTTTGTACCCCCTAATAAAGGTGTTGCAGCCGTACGATGTTGTCCGTGCCATCACTGCAATGATTGCACCCGTACGGAGAAGTTGTCCGTGCCATCACTGCAATGACTGCACCCGTACGAAGAAGTTGTCCGTGTCATCACTACGAAGACTGCAACCGTACGGAGTAGTTGTCCGAAGAAGCACGGAGAACCAGGCAAAGGGTTAGCTATCTTCCAGCACACGGGTGCTACTCGTTGATGCCTGCTTCATGCAGCGCTTGGGAGGGTGCAAAAAAGGTAAAAAGAACCTCAACGCGTCCATCATGGCCCGCCAACCCGCCCATCCGACCGACCCCGTAAGGCCGGGAAGCTGCGGCGAGAAGCCCACCAAGGGAGAGGGAGAGGTAGAAGAGGTGGAGCGGATTGCGCAACGGGCTTCGCACGCCTCTGAGAACATACAGCTCGCTACATGGCTCAAGTTATACCGAGATGCTCATACTCATGACTGTGACTTGTTGCGATGATGTGCGAAGTAAAGCCAATGGCAAATGAAGTGTCGAAATACGTCAGTGTCCTCTTGAAACATGTTTTCCAGTGCGCGGGTCATGTGCAAATACGGTTCTAACCTTCAACTATTGTTTATCAAATGCGTACAACCACCTATTATTAGTAGCCATTATATTTGCATGGAATAATGGTGTTTAAACGTTGCTATTGAAATAAAATTCTGTAATGATATCCGTAAAGCGACAAGATTGAGTTGGTCCTACAAATGGCGGCGGGAGGATCACCAGGAGCGTAACTTGACGCGCAGCCGCCATCGTCGCCCTGAACGAAGCAGCAGCAACGGCCCCGTCCTTGGATGCCACTCGTTAGTACACATCCCTCGTGGCACCAGGATACCATCCCCAACAGCACTACTCCAGTGTTGGCCCTTTATAGTGCAAGGAAGAGGGGGAAGGGGGGTTGCCGGGGGAGCGGATGAGGCCTCCGCAATGCAGCGCGAGTGATAGAGTTACTTGGAGCGACACGTACCACAGCTGGCAGTTGTAGCCATGGGTATCACCGTAGTGAAGGGGCAACGGGCGCCAGACAAGCCAAGAAGAGAACCGCTGTTTACGTGGGAAAGTATCATCTGCACACTGTCTACTTCTAGGTTTTACGATCCGCTCGAACGAGAAGTCCGAGTTTGGGTTGCTCATCGGCCAGTCCGAGGGGGGTCCAAGAGGCGAACGTCATGCTGAGAAGCAGAAATCCGTACCCCGGCAGGGATAATTTCAAGTTGAAAAAAAAACAAAGCAATTAAGCATACATAATGCAAGGTGACATACACAAGGCAAAGACAAGCACTCGAGAGAGACACGTCGAGCGAGGTAGGTGGATTATGCACTCGGGTAGTACCCAACGAACGTCAGTGCAAACAGATAAGGACAGTACACACGAGACGGTGGCAGATCCGGCGCGGGCACACGCACACAACGCTTTGCGACCGGGCCGAGTGCAGCGCACAAAAGACGGCCTATGCCCAGGCCGCCTAGCGACAACGCCGCTGTGACGGGGGAAGGCAGGTAGGTAGTGGCTGCGGCCCGCATGCAGGCAGCGGTAGGGCCGCCGGGTTCAATTAGTTAGGGCGGGCAGAGCGGCATCTGCACAGCGCGCAACCGCGAGACCACGGGAACCAGCATCTTGCTCAATGCGCTCCTGGAGTCTCCATGCAGGCTCTACAGACCAAGCTAGTCAAATACGAGCGTTAAAATTGCACATTAGAAAATAGCAAATTGGAATTTTTTGTCTCGATTTTTTTTGCGTGATGTGATGAAAAAATATTTTTCCGTGTTTTTAAGTGTGGAAAAAGTTTGTGAGACTCGTAACATAGTTAACTGCAGCAGGGAGTAGGAATATTTGCTACCGTACCCCTAGTGTGTGGCATGAAGAGAGAATCGGGCTGAGCATAGGGACTAGGGATTCCCTCCGCAGGCATTTCCTCGCAAAAACAACAGCAAGGCGAGCGGGGGATGAGAGACCCGCGTTTCTCCGAACCCTATTGCTAGGATCGCTAAATGTGCATGGTTGTAGTACGGATGACGCAAAGAAGACCGATAGGCGAGACTTTTAGATGAAGAAATTTAGTGTGTTGGTGCCGAGAAAGACTAAGTTGAAAGATAGCAGGGTGTTGTGTTCCAGGCAGAAATGACAGTGAGTGAGAGGGTTGTACATGGAACAGGGGATGGTGGTAGGAAACAGCTCGTTTGAAAAACTGTTCACATTGAGAAAGTTGTCTTGCTGTGCAATGGTGGAGAGCGCTGATGGAGTTTGAGTTGAGTTCGAGGAGAGTGGTGAGGAGGCTGTTGGATGTGCCGAGGTTGAGAGAAAAGGGTGGAGTTTCAGCATGCGTTTGAGGAGGAATAGGACACGGTGATAGGGCAAGACTTAGGAAATGTTGAGGAAGATGAGACGTTCGGAGATACTGTGTACAACGTGTGAGAAAAGCGTGCGGTGAAGTGCACTGTGTGGGTGAAGTGCAGAAGCACGGAGTTGCGAAATAAGATGGCCCAGGCATTTGAGGAGTGGTTGAATGCGAGGGTGGGTGGTCACCTACGGCAACTATTTGGAGGTGAAGCGTGTGGTGATTATGTGAGCAAGACGAGACACCGAAACTAGACGGGGTGAGCTGCTGCAAGAAGATTTTTAGGGTAACAAAGTGTTCTGGAAATTTTTTATCGTCATGATTCACTCGTTCATTTCCATCGTATACCAGTGGGTTTTCAATTCTCTAACATAACGCATGAACTTCATCATCAAACACACTTACAGAAACTGAATTCGTCGCGGCTCATCTCACTGCACTGTTCTGTAGAAATCAGGGAGGTCAATGCGAGTGTTTCGGGTCAAGGTTTAAATTTCTTAGGAGCAAATGGTCATAGTTGGCTGTTGAGTTAGTTGTATTTGCGGATGATACGGCACCGGTGGCAGATTCGGAGATGTGGTTGTGAAAGCTGGTGATTGAGTAGTGTAGTGTGGAGAAGATGATGCTACGAGTTAATATGGGCAAAAGTGAAGCAATGAAATGTTTGATGAATGAGAATGTGAGCGTAATAAGAGTCCGACTAATAGACGCTGAGAAATAGGATCAATAATGTTACTGTTCAAATTGGGACGTGATGGTTAGGAAGTAGGAGAATAGTGGATTCCCGCGTTCTGAGGTGGTTCAGAAATATGGTGAGGATGAATGATGGGATGGATAGCTTGAAACCAGGCTTCAATGAAGCAGGTCGCCACTGTGGATGTATCGGGAACGAGTGCAATTGATAGGCGTGAAGGAAGAATAATAATGGAGGGGAATTTTGATACGACCTGGTGTGTATGGGCTGACAAATATGACACAGCAGGTGTAATCTAGTGGAAGCTGTCTGGCCCTGATGCTGACACTGACCTCGAGCCTTGAGCTTTGCCCAAAATGTGTGTTGCGTGGCCCGGCCGAACCCTTTATCGATAAAGGGCTAAGTTTTGTTGTGTGTGTGTGTGTGTGTGTGAATGCTTACGAGGAATTCGGGTTGCGTCTGCATCTAGAATAATACCATTGGCTTTGTAGCTCAATTGATCAAAATCTCAATAAGAGCTTATTTCAGATAAGCGTTCCAAACCACAGGAATAAAAGATTGCCAACCACCACCCCACTTTGCTCCGGAGATATAAGATCAAACGATAAATTGGAACAAAAAAATCACACCGATCTACTGCAGTGTAATGACCATAGGCGTATACAGATTCTTTTACAACATGAGTTACCTTTCAATAGCACATGGATACAGGTTCAACAGTACATGGATACACTAAGCCCACGAAACCACAGCAGCTGCGCCAGGATAGGGTCACAGATCGCGTAGCTGGTTGGTTGGTCGAAGCAGGCAGAGAGGCCGGGCGGACGGGTTCGCAGGGCATCAGCAGCGGCGGCGGCGGCGACCCAGCGTGATCGAGCACGGAGCCGTCGACCCTTTTTTGCTTGTGACCGTTGGAAGAGATGGCCGCACCGCGGCCACAAGCATGCGGAGTAAATTGGTCGGCAAGGCGTTGCGGGCGACAGTTGAGGCAGCTGGGGATACCCCGCTGATTGTTGGAGCCCCGCTCGCTAGAGATAATTTGCCGATTGGTTCAGCGGAGTCTCGGTCGTCTCGAAGTACTTTGCTGTTCGTGGGCAAGAGAACGCACCCAGGGACGGGGGGTTGGTAACCTGGTAGTTCGTCATTTGTGTGCGATATAACAGGAGTCTATACATTAGGCGGGGGGGGGGAGATTAGAAGCACCGCGACAATTGAAGGCCTGGTTTCGAGCATCACCACGGACGCACTTATCACCAACATTGCATCATATTGGCAGCTGAGTTATACCAAGATCAAGTCAAAATGACTTCTAAATTGCGTCGTTCATGAGTAAACTTTACTGCCAATAATTCATAAGCTCCCAACTGAGAAACACGCATAAGCTTGCATTGTTTGCTTATCATTGAAAAACACTTCCAGCATACATTTGACCTCTTCGACATTTCATGAATTGGTTCACCTGTTACATGTCATAATTTAACGCCTGTCAACCTCAGAAGAGTCGTAAATAGAGAATCCGCATGAATGAAAAAATAAGAAAATAAGCAGAGCCCAACGCACAATTCGGACAAAGGTTGCGCATGTGAAGACGTAGCAGTGGCAGGAGCAGAAGAGACCCAGCAACCAGTCGAGACGAGCTTATCAGGTGGCGGCGGACAGGAGCCCCCGTCCCGATTTTCAATAGCTTACCGTCGCAACCCATACCCCTCGCCTCCCCTCCATCCTTCTTTCTTACAACATTCCCCTCCTAAACTTTCGGCCTGCCCTTCATCCTGGCGGTCCCTAATTTACCCCCAACCCTCTTCTCCTTTCCCGCCCCTCGCCACCGGAGGAGTCGCGCCCCATTACGACTCGACGGACGGGCGAGCGAGCCGAACAGCAGGCAACTTTCGCAGCACCGCCGCCGCCTCTGCTGACGCACTGCGTGTACGTGGTGGGGCATGTGAGGGCGGGAGGGTCGTTCGTGCCCGCACATGCGGCGGGAAGTGCTCCTCAGTAAGTGTGTGTGTGAGTGTGTGTGTGTGTGTAGGCTGCTGTGTCGACAAGAACTGCTGCGTGAACGTGTGTGTGCGTGTCAGGAGAGTGACACCCAACGCCATCCGATGGCGCGACGGCGACCACACTGGGGTTGGCGTTCGTGCGCTGCTGTTGAGTGAGTTGACCAGAACAGGGTGGGTGAGGCAAAGCAAGGTGGGCTAAGCGGCAAGAGTGGGTGAAGCAGACCAGGGGGATAAGGCAGACCGGGATGGTGAGGCAGACCAGGATGGTGAGGCTCGGCGAGCATGGGGTGAGGCAGAACAGGGTGGAAGAAGCAGAACAGAGTGGGCTAGACAAAACAGTGTGGGGAGACGGAACAGAGTGAAGGAGATAGAACAGAGTATGTGAGGAAAAACAGGGTGGGTGATGCAGAGCAGGGCGTACGAGGCAGAACAAGGTGGATGAGGCAGACAGGAGGCGGAGCAAATTGAGTGAGGCAAAATAGGGTGGGTAAGAAAAGCAGGGTGGGTGAGGAAAAGCAGGGTGGGTGAGGAAAAGCAGGGTGGGTGAGGAAAAGCAGAGTGGGTGAGGAAAAGCAGAGTGGGTGAGGAAAAGCAGAGTGGGTGAGGAAAAGCAGAGTGGGTGAGGAAAAGCAGAGTGGGTGAGGAAAAGCAGGGTGAGTGAGGAAAAGCAGGGTGAGGAAAAGCAGGGTGGGTGATGCGGAGCCCAAATGGGTGTGTGGTAGAACAGGGTAAGTGAGGCAGGCGCAAAACAGGAAGGCAAGACTGGCTGGCTAGGGCACAAGACGCTAATGGGGTTCATGGAGTGTCATTATGGTAAATGGACGGCAAAACATAAGAGGCTGACGAGAGAGACTGCACCTAATGACTAATGGCATGAGTAGTCTAAGCAAATAGCTCTCCAGAGTAATGCTGACTAATGGAATCATTATAGGCCAATAGATGGTGGCGGTAGGGAGAGATAGCAGTAGGGAGAGAGAGCAGCAGGGAGAGAGAGCAGCAGGGAGAGAGAGAAGTAAGGAGAGAGAGCAGTAGGGAAAGAGAGCAGTAGGGAGAGAAAGCAGTAGGGAGAGAAAGCAGTAGGGAGAGAAAGCAGTAGGGAGAGAAAGCAGTAGGGAGAGAAAGCAGTAGAAAGAGAGAGCAGTAGGGAGAGAGAGCAGCAGGGAGAGAGAGCAGCAGGGAGAGAGAGCAGTAGGGAGAGAGAGCAGTAGGGAGCGAGAGCAGTAGGGAGAGAGAGCAGTAGGGAGAGAGAGCAGTAGGGAGCGAGAG
>SDVV010034577.1:0-11157 GCA_016164225.1 Gammarus roeselii
TCACAATCTTCAGTATGACACTGTCATCGCAGTCAGTATTAGGCAGCAGCCTGACAGTATCACGGTGCCACTGCATCGCTAAATCAGCGATAGTATGACTTCATCAATCACTGTCATTGACTCAGACGTTAGCTCGTTATCGGAAGCGTGCATCCGACTCACCGCACTCGAGATCCTTTCTAATCGCCATATTTCATCTCTACACGTTATTTTACGGTACCATTAATCACTCGCCGTAAATATTTTATTCGTGATTTAGTCCGACTTCTGTTCGGAGCTGATGAGACATATACCCTGCAATTTCAATTGCAGGGTATTTATCGCATTTTCAATTCAAGGCGTGGGGCGTTGTATTTCAAATAATTGCGAGCCATGTTGCATAATTGCAAATTCATTGCTAGGCATTCGACTTGAATTAGGATACTGCAAACAAACATTTATAAGATATTTTATTGATAATAGATTTACAACACATATTTATTAGGGAATTACATGGGTTTACTATTTATGCGAGAACATATCTATGAATCCAACGGTGGACACCGGTAACTGTACGAGACGTAAGTAAAGTCTCCGGCTGTCCCTCTGGTCTTATCTTGATCGGAGGCGTCAGAGACACTTGGCGGTCTCAGCTTATCGATGATGCGCACTATGCTCGGTTAGAGGTGTTGGATCGTCAGGCAACGACGATCTAACAAGGCGATCCAACACTTCGGTTAGAGGTGTTGGATCGCATATTTTATGCGGTCGTTTGATTTGGAATCGTGTTGAATTTTGATCATTTTTTATTTCCAATAACTTTATCGTTTATAGGATTTATATATATTTATTTTCTTGCGGATTGCTTTGTTCGGAATACGTGACCACTTGTTTTTTATTAATTATAGCAAGTTTGAGCAGTATGTTCCCAATCAGGTATCAGTACATAGCCCAAATCGGGCATATTAACGGTTAAAATGTATCTGAGTCAGTTAATTGGTGAGCTTTCACGAGGTATATCGGGCTCTACATCGCGCAATTAAGTGATTATATATAGATAGGATAAATAGAGATGGGTGGCTCGGTACGTATCACGTATTATCGTGTTTACTTGTTACATTTTTTATTTATTTTTTGGCGTCTTGATTATTTACAGATTGCAAGTTAAATTGCATTAAGGAATTACACCTCGCTCGGTTGTTAGACAAAGATTAAGCTAGTTTGAATTTGATATTATAGGCGGTTGTCTTATTATGGGGAATAAAATATACATTTAGTGTTTTGTTACTGGTACATGGGAAAAAAAATACCCGGTATGGTAGCCATCTGTTCATATCTTGCAATTATGGTTGTAGTATTGTGATGTTTTACCTATATCCAGAAAATGTTTTGTAAGTTAGGCGTGGACGTCAGTTTTCTTGATCGATGTGGTGGTGGGAACTATTGACTGGGTAGTTTGCGTGGAGAGGGGTCTGTTCCGTAGCAAATGTACTCGAGATGTATGACTTATCAGGAAATTCAACAAAATTTTATATTCTATATTGTATTAATGTAGAAATACTCCTCCTAATTTATTGTAGGTCACTGTTGTATATCAGTCGCACATATTGCCGGCTTCTCCACCTTATTTATTGATTGAAGTATGCATATATTCGCTTTAGGTTAGCTTACGATTTTGATTATAGTGTTGATGTATTGACTTTTCCGTTAGCCGGTCCCGTTTTTTTTGTCGGTAGCCCGTTAACTAGCCGTTTATTGTCGATATTGCTGTTAGCTGTGCCTTGTTAGCTGGCCGTTTATTGTTGGTGAGTCTTGTTAGAATGTCCGTCTATATCTTCCACACAATCATTTCTCCCCAAGTAGATTACATTTCTGCAAGATAAAAGATGTTTTTTAGTTTTGTAATATGAAGATTTTGTATTGTGTTTAGGGTTTCATATGAATTAGAAATGGTTACCGTATTAGAGTTTTACAGGGAACAATTATTTATATTTTACTTGAGACATGGCATTAGTTTGGCTCATGAATTGTTATATATTTAAATAGGACTCGTAGTATTATCACTTCACTACGCATGAAGTCACAGTATTTGTTTTGAATGTCAGATATTTTTCTTTCGGTTTAGCTTTTATGTTTGTGTACGATCTAAATCTTGATTCAGATCACCTTCGGTGGTAAAGTATAGGATTATTTCTATTAATTGCAAGATTGGTAATGCTTATCGGTATCTTGTGTTGATTTACCATACAAATTCCATATTGGTGTAGGATTTATAATTTGGGTGTGTCTTTTTTCCTCTGGTCTATTCGGTTCTAGCCTGCTTCCCTTAGTACACATTTTAGATAGATAGATACATTTGGTAGTATTATATTCATCACATCAATACCTACCCGTGCATCCAAAAGTT
The DNA here is from genome assembly GCA_016164225.1 of Gammarus roeselii. Classification (NCBI taxonomy): domain Eukaryota; kingdom Metazoa; phylum Arthropoda; class Malacostraca; order Amphipoda; family Gammaridae; genus Gammarus; species Gammarus roeselii. Next base: position 2,387 of record SDVV010034577.1, read on the forward strand.
TCTATTTAGACTTCAGCGAACTTCTTCTCGACGTTATTTTTATTATAGTTACATGTTTATGACATCGAATCTTTTCAGGCCTTTTCTTGCAGGCGCCGACATTTCCATTCATTATATTCCCACCGATATCCGAAGTATACATAATTCTCCTAGCACTCAAACGTTTGTGACATGACTCTCTCTCTTCATGTTACATTTCCAACAATTTAGAAACAAAGTCAGATATACATTTGATTTGTTTTGTATATTTTTACACTTCGATTATACGATTCCCTCCAACTTTATCAGGTATTTCTTCAGATGACTTCTCCTCGGTATCACTGTCAAACGTTTCAATATTACTGCTACTGGTTTCCATTCCACTTAAGGTATAACATGTTTTTCCCATATCTTTATTCTTTTCCCTTTCGTCTATGGTTTGTGTGTACTCCCCCCAATTCGATTGAGTAATTTTCATCCAATCTTTATACGTTCTGCGTCTGGATGTTAGAGGGAAAGCCCTTTTTTACTGCTCGCACCCTGTTGAGCACTTTCTAACTCATTATTTTGGTAACCCAGGTCCAGCTTATTATGTTTTATCAATACGTTCTTTGCATCCTTAGAGCTTGTATTTTCTCATTCATTTTAAACATCATCATATCCAAAACGATTGTGACGTTTGAGATGACGTAAAATCCCGAATGTGGAACTTGATTTGCTTAATATTTTTCCGCACTGCAAAAAAACGTATACACCCGCATTATCCTTTGCGTTAAAATATTTCCATATCAAACTTGGCGACATCCTTCTACAACGCAAGCAGACCGTTAACTAATAAAGAATGAATCTGACTCCAATTTATATATACTTTTATATGCATACACTGGATCGGTGCCGGCACCATGTATATATACACACATTTATATGGATATACAGGGTCGGTGCCGGCACCATGTAGATATACATACATTTATATGTATATACAGGGTCGGTGCCGGAACCGGTGCCGGAATCATGTAGATATACACACATTTATATGTACATACAGGGTTGGTGCCGGCACCGGTACCGGCACTATGTAGATACACACACATTTGTACGCATATACAGGGTCGGTAAGCATCTGTAGCATTTAACCTTTGATCTGTAATTTTCCATTTGAGCAAAGTCCCTTACTTATTTTATAAGATATTCAATGTGGATCCCTTTACGTCATGTTAGGTTGAAAGATCTAGTCATCCTAACCTATCCTATTCTAACCAAGAAATATGTGTTATCGATCGAGTTTTTTGTGTTAACATATGATTTTTTTCTTTGATTTATGATATATTCATATCAGATCTGTCCAGTTGGCTCTGCATTTGATCTATCATTACCAGTTTGAATATAATATTCCCTTTTAACTGAGCATATTTTCCTCCATTTTCATAAGTAAATCATGTCATTTGTTTGAATGTAATAGGAAATTCATATTATTATTTTTCGTGATATTTATGCATGAGCGTTGTTTGATACCTCCCATTTATTGCTTTTAAAATCGGTATCTGTCATAGGCAGGCTGCATTATTCCAAATTTCTAGTCAGAGCTCGCTGATGTCATAACATGGTATTTTTGTTATAGCTTCCACTGTTTAACCTAACCAAGAATTATGTGTCAGAGTTCGAGATTTGTTGTGCTTACGTATGATATTCAGTCAGTGTTTTAGAATTAATATATGTATCAAATATTCACATTTTGATCTGTCCTTTCCAGTTTTGATACACTCTTCCAATTTTGATCGAGTAAAGATCCCCATTTTAAACGTGTGTTGTTTAAATGTTACAGATAATTCACATTATTTTTTTATTTTGACAAATTTTACATCACTTTCACCTGTTATTCGGACCCAACCTAACCTAACCTAACTTTCTCTACCATGCCCATGTAAGTTGTTCGGTCGTAGATTTTTACTCTATTCATATGATTCTCTCCACCTGTTATTTGCTTGTTATAAGTAATTCATAGATGTTACCGGCTTCACACAAAGGAACACTTCATTTCACACTAGGTTAACCTAATTTACTTTAATTTCTCCTGTCACAACATTCGTGGATGCCTTTCATTTACGATTTTCATTTTTTCTCCTATATTTTTCAGATTCTTGCCGATGACTACGTTTGAGCTGATGCCACACATTACTTGTGGATTTATATTTATTCGATGATATTTATCTTTTTGCGGAGATTACAGATCCACATCACCCCATTACTCTAAAAAAACGGTGACTTGAGCTATACCCCATATTTCCACAACAGAATCTCAACGTTGACTGAGTAGTAGCTAATCCAACTCTGATTTTTACCCTACCTATCTGTATCACATCTGGCAATGTTTATTCTGTGATGATCGCTATTTTGAACTTCGTTTCATTACTTGATATATATTTTTCTACCGATTTCGACAATTCGATGTTACCTGCGACAGACTGAGTTGATGTATTTTTCATTGCAATTCATTGCTTAACATTTGAGTTTTAGGATAACTCAAACATTTGATTAGGGATCCAAATAGTATATTGTGTTTTATTAGTATTATTTTCAGATCTTGCTGGCATAATCAAAGCCATCTACTTCGCTGTTTTGATTTGAAACAGCATGGTTCGTATATCCAACCATACCCATCATCGCCATGTTTCAGTTTCCTCTCAAATCTTTCATATACTCTATCATATCTTTGATACGAATACCGAAAACTGTTTCATTCCCGTGAGTTCATATATGTATAACTTTTCTTCGTGAACATTAATTATTCGAATCTTCACGAATTCAAAGTAATGCTGATCATCCTCTGAAAGAAATTGTTGCATACGATTCAGGTTTTCTTTGGTTCCTAGGTCAAATTTATTTTTCACTATCTCAGCTTTATTACACTTGTACAGATTTTCTGCTTGGATCATATCAATTTTGACGATTTGCCTTCATATTTTCTTTGAACTCTGTTACATACGACTGAAATGTATCGACATCAGTTACCCAAATCCAGCTTTCTTTATTCTGCATCCATATATGAATAATATTTCCCACTCTTATGATTCTTGTTCGACGCATCTGTAGAAAACTGTTGTTTTCGACAGTACTCAATATTTGCTCGAACCAAGCCATTTCATCTTCGGAGATTTTTTCATCCAACACACGTAAACAAATTTTTGAGACGTGAACATTCACTTTTTGTTTAGTCTTAGACGACACGTACGTCTCCACTTGATCTCAACGTAATACTGACTCCAGTCTTGGTATGCAGCTAGCTATAATAATACGATTAGATATTTTTTTGCAAAACGCTAGGCATAACATTGCTCCCCTAGGTCATCAACTGTGTACGTATGTGCATGTGTATGTTCAAGCTTATGTACGTGTTACATGAGTTTAAAAGTGTGTAACAAAAACTTAAAATTTGAAATTTCAATAAAGTTTCAAATTTTCGAGAAATAACAGAGCCAAGTCGATCTATTGAAGTGATATCTTGGGGACTGAAGTAAGGTCCGGGCCTCGAAAATTGGAAATTTTATTGAAATTTTGAATTTAAAATTTTTGTATTACATTTTTAAACTCATGTAACACCTACATACGCTTGAATATACACATGCACATACGTACACAGTTGATGACCTAGGTGAGCAATATGAGGCCTAATAATTTGCAAAAAAAAAAAAAGTAATTGCGTTATAATGGCTAGCTGCTTACCGAGATTGGAGGGAGTGTTACGTTGAGATCAAGTGGAGAAAGTACGTGTCGTCTTAGAATAAACAAAAAGTGAATGTTCACGTCTCAAAAATTTGTATAAGTGTGTTGGATAAAAAAAATCTCCGCAGATGATATGGCTTGGTTTGAACAAATATTGAGTACTGTTGAAAATAACAGTTTTCTACAAAAGCATAGAACAAGAATCAAGAGAGTGGGGAATTTTGTTCATATACGGATGAAGAATAAAGAAAGCAGGATTTGTGTAATTGATGTCGATACATTTCAGTCGTATGTAACAGAGTTCAAAGAAAATGAAAAGGTAAATCTCGAAATTGATATGATCATAGCAGAAAATTGTCACAAGTGTAATAAAGCAAAGGTAGTGGAAATAAATTATACCTAAGAACATAAGAAATCTAGATCGTATGCAACCATTTCTTTCGGATAAAGATCAGCATTACTTTGAATTGGAGAAGATTCGAATAATTGAAGTTCACGAAGAAGAAGCAATGCATTTGTGGACTCACGGTAATGGATCACCCGTCGTGATTCGTATCAAAGATATGATTGAGTATATGAAGGATTTGAGGAGGCAACTGGAACATAGTGATGATGGGTAAGGTTGGCTATATGAACCATGCTGTTTCAAATCAAAACAACAAAAGAGATAGCATTGATGATGGCAGCAAGATCTGAAAATAGTACTAATAAAACACTAGTGAACCATGTAAATCCTTAGTCAAATGTTTATATTATCCTCAAACTCAAAGGTTCAGCAATGAATTGCGATGAAAAATACATCAACTCAGTCAGTCGCAGGTAACATCGAATTGTCGAAATCGAAGCTCAAAAGGGCGATCACCACAAAATAAGCATTGCCATAAACCAATCTTGGGGTAAATTATCTAGATGTGATACAGATAGGTAGGAAATAAATCAGAGTCAGATCAGCTTCCACTCAGTTAACGTTGTGATTCTGTTGTGGAAAGATGGGGTATAGCTTAAGTCACCGTTTGTTTGAAAGTAATAGGGTGATGGGGATCAGTTTATTGCAAAAATAATAAAATTGAATAAATAAAAATCCACACGTAATGTGTGGCGTCATTTCAGACAAAGTCATCGTCAAGAATAGGAAAAATATAGGAGAGAGAATGTCAATCGTGGGCGGAAGGCATCCACGGATGTAGTGACATGAGATATTGAAGTAAATAGGTTAACCTAGTGTGGGATTAAGTGTTCCTTTGTGCGAAGCCGGTAACAAACAAATATTCTACGTTTGAAATGGTTGTTCTTTGCCAAATAATATACTAGAGTGACCACGAAATAAATAACATATGTGTTGAAGTGATATAAAGATCAGGTGGCGAGAATCATATGTATAGAGTATAAATCTATGACCGAATAACTTACATAAGCATGGAAAAACTGCAAAGGATAGGACAAAATGTAGATATTTGATATGTATAAATCCTGAAAAACTGACTGAATATCATACGTAAGCACGAAAAAAAAATCGAACGATGACACACAATTTTTGGTTAGGTTAAACAGTGGAAGTTATAACAAAAGTACCATGTAATAACACCACTGAGCCCTGACTGGAAATTTGAAATAATGCAGCCTGCCTATGACAGATACCGACTTTAAAAGCAACACATGGGAGGTATCGAACAACGCTCATACATAAATCTCACGAAAAATTGTTAACATGAATTTCCTATAACATTCAAACAAATTACAGAATTTACTTATGAAAATGGAGGAAAATATGTTTAATCAAATTGGAAAAGTGTATTCAAACTGGTAAATATAGATCAAAATGTAGAGCTAAGTGGATATATATGACATGAATATATCATAAATCAAAGAAAAAATCATGTGTGAGCACAAAAACCTTAACCGATAATACATAATTCATGGTTATAATAGGTTAGGTTAGGGTGGCTAGATCTTTTAACCTAACATGACGTAAAGCTGATCCACATTAAATATCTTGTAACAAAACCAATTGAATTTCTTCTAATGGAAAATCAAATATCAATGGTAAAATGCTACAGATGTTACCCGACTCTCTATATCCGTCCAAAAGGGTGAATTTGTCTACATGGTACCGGCACAAGTGCCGGCTTCAAGACTGCATATGCGTACCAATGTATGTATATATACATGGTGCCGGCACCGGGGCCGGCACCGACCTTGTATATACATATAAATGAGTGTATATCTATATGGTGCCAACGCCGGTGCCGGCATCGACCCTGTATATGCATGTAGAAGTAAATATGAATTGGAGTCAGATATATTCTCATTTAGTTAATGGTCTGCTTTCGTTGTAGAAGGATGTCGTCAAGTTTGATCTGGAAATATTTTAACGCAAAGGATAATGCGGGGTATGTGTTTTTTGCAGTGCGGAGATAAAATCAAGCAAATCAAGTTCCACGTTCTGGTTTTTACGTCATCTCAAACGTTACCATCATCTTAAATATGATAATCGTAGAAATGAACGAGAAAAGACAAGCTCTAAGGATGCAAAGGACGTATTGATAAAACATAATAAGCTGGACCTGGTCTTCCAAAATAATGAGATAGAAAGTGCTCAACAGGGTGCGAGCAGTAAAGAAAGTTTTTCACCTCTAACATCCAAACGCAGAAAGTATAAAGATTGGGTGAAAATAACTAAATCGAATTAGGGGGAGTACACCCAAGCTATAGACGAAATGGAAATGAGTAAAAATGCGGGAAAAACATGTGATACTTTAAGTGGAATGGAAACCAGTAGCAGTGATATTGAAACTTGTGACAGTGACACATAGGAGATGTCATGTAAAGAAATACAGGTTCAAGTTAAAGGGAATTGTAATATCAAATGGAATAATGAAACGGTATCATGTATAAGATGTGTAAAATTGTACAATAATATCAAATGTACATCTGATTTTGTTTCTAAATTGTTGGAAATTAAACATGAAGAAAGAGAATCCTGTCTCAAACGTTTGAGTGCTAGGAGATTGATGTATAGTTCGGATATCGGCGGGATTATAATTAATGGAAATGTCGGCACCAGCAAGAAAAAGCCTGAAAAGATTCGATGTTATAAACATGTACCTATAATTCGCTGAAGTGTATATACAAACTTTTGGTTACAAGGGTAGGTAGTGAAGTGATGTATATAATACTCCCAAAGGTATCCCTCTATCTAAAATATGTACTAAGGGCAGCAGTCTAGAACCCAATAGACGAGAGAGAAAAAAATCACACCCAGATGTTAAATCCAACACCAATATAGAATGTGTATGGTCAATCTATACATGATGCCGAAATACATTACTAATCTAATAGTTAATAGAAATAATCCTATACTTTACTTTGATCGTACACAAACATAAAAGCTAAGCCGAAATAAAAATATCTGACATGCCAAACAAATGCTGTGACTTCATGCGTAATGAAGTGAAAATAATACGAAACCCATTTGAATCTATAAAAAATTCCCGAATCAAACTGATGCCATGTCACAAGTAAAATATAAATCATTGTTCTTGTAAAACTCAAACATGGGTAACCATTTCTAATTCCTATGAAACCCAAAATACAATACAAAATCCTTATATTACACGACTAAAAAACATGCATTGTCTTGCAGAAATGGAATCTACATGGGAAAAATGATTGCGTGGAACATATATGTAGATGGACATAATAACAAGACTCGCCAACTAAAAACGGTTAGCTAACAGGCACAGCTAACAGCCATATCGATAATAAACGGCTAGTTAACGGGCCTACCGACAAGGAATGGGACCGGCTAACTAAAGAGTCAATACATCAACACTATAATCAAACTCGTAAGTTAACCTAAAGCGTATACATGCATACCCTAATCAATAACTAAGGTGGATAAGCCAGCAATTTGTGCGACTGATATACAACAGTGACCTACAATAAATTAGGAGGAGTACTTCTACATTAATACTATATAGAATATAAAATTTTGTAGAATATTGCTGGTAAATCATACATCTCTAGTATATTTGCTACAAAACATACCCCTCTCCACGCAAACTACCCAATCGATAGTTCCCACCACCACATCGATCAAGAAAACTGACGGCCACGCCTAACTTACAAAACATTTTTCTGGATATAGGCAAAACATCACAGTACAACAATCATAATTGCAAGGTATGAACAGATGGCTGCCACGCCGGGTATTTTTATTCCTATGTAGCACCAACAAAACACTAAATGTATATTTTATACCACATATTAAGACAACCGCCTATAATATCAAATTCAAACAAACTAAATTGTTAACTAACAACCGAGCGAGGTGTAATTCCATAATACAATTTAACTTGCAATCTGTAAATAATCAAGACGCAAGAAAATGACTGCACAATGTAACAAGTAAACGCGACGATACGTTTTACGTACCGAGCCACCCATTTCCATTTATCCAATCTATATAATATCACTTAATTGCGCTATGTAGAGCCCGATATCCCCTGTGGAAGCGCACTAATTAACTGACTCAGATACATTTTAACCGTTAATATGTCCGATTTGGACTCTGTTCCGATACCTAATCGGGAACATACCGCTCAAACCTGCGTTTTAGTCGAATTGTAATTATGCAGCATGACTTGAAATGATTCAAAATACAATGTCCCCCGCCTTGCATTGAAAATGCGACATATACACTGCAATTGAAATTGCACTTGGTTACCTAAGGTATCGTAGATATACACATATATAGCTCATCAGCTCCGAACAGAAGCTGGACTAAATCTCGAATAAAATATATACATCGAGTGATTAATGGTACCGTAAACTAACGTGTAGAGATGAAATATCGCGATTAGAGAGGATCTCGATTGCGGTGAGTCGGATGCACGCTTGCGATAACGAGCGAACGTCTGAGTCAATGACAGTGATTGATGAAGTCATACTATCGCTGAGTTAGCGATGCAGTGGCACCGTGATACTGTAAGGCTGCTGCCTAATACTGCCTACGATGACAGTGTCATACTTTAGATAAACTGTAACTTACAACTTGAATATGTATATAT
>SDVV010034578.1:0-11157 GCA_016164225.1 Gammarus roeselii
GTGGCTCCATCTGTTGCCACTCCTTGGTAATACACCTCATAGTCGTGGCTCCATCTATTGACACTCCTTGGTAATATACCTCATAGTCGTGGCTCCATCTGTTGCCACTCCTTGGTAATACACCTCATAGTCGCGACTCCATCTATTGACACTCCTTGGTAATATACCTCATAGTCGTGGCTCCATCTGTTGCCACTCCTTGGTAATACACCTCATAGTCGTGGCTCCATCTATTGACACTCCTTGGTAATATACCTCATAGTCGTGGCTCCATGTGTTGCCACTCCTTGGTAATATACCTCATAGTCGTGGCTCCATCTGTGGCCACTCCTTGGTAGTATACCTCATAGTCGTGGCGCCATCTGTTGCCACTCCTTGATAATATACCTCATAGCGCACTTATTACAGAGTAGTAAGCGCTGATGCTCTCTTCACACACACAGCTTAGAGTCCTGTTTAGTTTAGATTGATACTCACAAATAATGCTTGGATCTAAATATAAAATAGTTTCACATCCTATACAATCACACGAATAAATAACATCTGATAATAATTGAAATTACAGTTCACTTTAAGACCCTGATTTTCCCTCGCAATGAGAAATAACTAAGGCCAAGATTATTCACTTATTTGAAAGTCCCCTTTGCGTCACGAATATGAACTCTACTCTATCAGTGAGCGACAGTTTGTGTATTGTTGAACGAGTCTACTCTAGTAAATGAGTTCCAGCCGTTCAACGAGCGATCTCAGCTGGTCCCCATTCCACATTAATACCTAAGAGGTCTCAATGAGCGCTCCCACCCGCTCCCCTCTCGACTCCACTCCTCAATGGGGTCCAATTGATTTTATTTAACGAGTCTACTCTCAATGCCGCGACCCACGTAGACCCACTGAGCGCACTTAGCTGGACCCAACGGGCACAAACAGCTGGTTCCCACACAACGCCACTACTCAAGGGGGTCAAAAATGGGCGCACTGAGCTGGCTGATGCCTTCTCGACGGCCACACTCAAGGGGGTCTGAATGAGTGCACCAGCTGGTAATCGTTCGACGCCGCCTCTCATGGGGGCTTCCAATTAGTGAACTCGGTTGTTCCCCTCTCGACACCGCCACTCAAGGGGGTCTGAATGAGTGCACTCAGCTGGTTGTCTATCAACGTCGCCAATGAGTGAACTCGGTTGGTTCCCTCTCACTCTCATCACACAAGGGGATCCCAATCAACGCACTCGGTTGTTCTCCTCTCGACACCGCCACTCAATGGGGTCCGAACGAGCGCACTCGCTGGTCCCTCCTTCACGCCACCACTCAAGGTGGTTCCAAATGAGCGCACTCAGCTGGGTCCCTCTCAAAGCAGTCACTCAAGGGGGTTGCAATTACTGCCCCCCTTCACTGACTAGAGAGGGAAGGAAGGAAAGAGGATGGGTGGAGAGCTCCACTGCAAGCGTGTTATCGGAAATCGATAAAGGGATGCAATAGCATTAATTCAAAGGGAAAATATAAATTCCCGGCCACAGATAATACGCTGTGCGCATGTGCCAATACTGATAGGTACTCTCTGTACGGTACTTGCCATTCCTACTAATCTCAATGAATTATTAACGCAAAGACTGGGTGTTGTCTGGTTTAGTTCAACCAATCAATAAAATGTTTAAGTAAACGCACCTTACAAAAGAACGCCTGCAGCTTGTTAGAGGAAGGTGATGCCTCGGCCGGTTCAGATGTAGAGGACGGGAACTGTTTGACACACGTACTGGTATTCGTACGAGAAATTACATGTAGATTCATGAATCTCGAATCTCTACGCACTACAGAAGTTCAATTTTTGTGCTGTGGATCTCTCCAATCACAAATAGTGTCGGCTGTGGCGGCTTCTCTGTTACCAGGCAGCAACTGAAGCTAATCACATGATATACTGATCATTGAGTCCAATGTCGCGAGTTATGAGAGGATCTGAACTGATCAATTGATAAGAAGCATTCATCATTACTGGAGAGAGTTAGTATTGTTTGCTAGATTTGTTTGCTCGTATTGTTTGCTAGTATTGTTGCTAGGATTGTTGCTGGTATTGTCTGCTAGTATTGTTGCAGTGATTGACCTCAGCCAATGTTTTCTCTACCCCACATCGTCTACATTTGTGTACTCTAACTGCATGAAAACGTTTCTCAGCAGTTTTCCTATTTCCATTAAATGTCAAGTCTCTCGTACCAATTGATATCGTTTAGTTACTTCCCTAAATCAATATTAATCTTTATTTCATCCAAATATTTCCACCAAGTTTATGTAAATTGCGTTACAATACAAATTTCAAATTGTCTTAAATATGCTGCGAAACTTATTCGTCACATTATTTCAGTCTTCAGTCCCCTTCATTTCTCCTCCCCGTGTCCTTTTTCACTTGTAAAATTTTCAATCGGAAAACTGCAGAGAGAATAGCAGCATAAAAAGTAGTATCGGCCCATTCCCTCGATCTTCCTGACTCTGCAGCTCCGATCCAAAAATATTTCAGGCGCAAAGTTCCGTGCAGTCTGACGTTGCTTTAAAAGTTAGTCTTGTGCCGTGCTTAGAGTCCTGAATAATGCAGACACTGGATCGACTGCAGCGCCAGAGGCAGCGGCGGTGGGGGCAAAAACGTCTGTCACTGCGGCCATGTCAGGCATCGATCACGGGTGTGGAGATGGGAAAACCTGTCGTCGAGGTCCTCAACGTCGGACGTTGGAAGCGCTGTGTTCGATGTCTGTTGGAAGCGTCGTGATCGTCAGCTGTTGGAAGCGCTGTGGTCGATGTCTGTTGGAAGCGTCGTGATCGTCAGCTGTTGGAAGCGCTGTGGTCGATGTCTGTTGGAAGCGTCGTGATAGTCGGCTTTTGGAAGCGCTGTGATCGTCGTTCAATTCAAGCGCTATGTTCGCCGTGGTTAGAAGCGCTTCATTCGTTGTCCGTTTGTAGCTCTGTAATCGTCGTCAGTTGAAAACATTGTGACGGTCGTCCGCTGGTAGCGCTGTGTTCACCGTCGTTAGAAGCGCTGTGTTCACCGTCGTTAAAAGCGCTGTGTTCGCTGTCTTTGTTATCGTCGTTTGGAGTCACTCTTATCGTCATCCGTTCAAAACGCTTCAGTCGTCGACAGTTGGAAGCGCTGTGGTGGTCGTCCGTAGGAAGCGATGTGGTCGTCGTTGGTTGGAATCATTGTGATCGGTGGAAGCGCTGTGTTCGTCGTCGCTGGAAGCACTGTGGTCATCGTCACAGGCAAACGCTGCTTTCGTCGTCGCTGAAATCTTTTTTTCTACTGTGGGAGATTCCGATTATTTGATAAGGAGCGTTGATGAGAGTAGGGCAGATGGTAGGAAGAGGAAGAAATGTTTGGAATCAAGTACCTAACAATAATTGTCAAGGGAATAGATGGAGGGCCAAGAAATATATATCGTGAGGAAGCCAGCTGTTAGTACTGCTCAAACCACCGTGTGCCAGGCTTCGTTGGCATTCTGAAGTCGAGTTTCATTACGAAGATGTCGCCAAAGCCACCCACCCAAATACGAAAGGTATTCACCGCACGACCCTCAACACTTAGATGATTTAAAACAGCCGTGGTCGAATCACCAACATCATCAGCTGAAATCACAGTATTAAACTAAAGACGAATCAGCGTCAACCAAACCATCGTCCGACGAAAAGCAACGCATAAGCAGCTGATATCCTGTGCAACTGAGATACTGTGCAACTGAGATACTGGGCAACTGAGATACTGTACAACTGAGATACTGGGCAACTGAGATACTGTACAACTGAGATACTGGGCAACTGAGATACTGTACAACTGAGATACTGGGCAACTGAGATACTGTGCAACTGAGATACTGTACAACTGAGATACTGGGCAACTGAGATACTGTGCAACTGAGATACTGGGCAACTGAGATACTGTACAACTGAGATACTGGGCAACTGAGATACTGTGCAACTGAGATACTGTGCAACTGAGATACTGTGCAACTGAGATACTGTGCAACTGAGATACTGTGCAACTGAGATACTGTGCAACTGAGATACTGTGCAACTGAGATACTGTGCAACTGAGATACTGGGCAACTGAGATACTGGGCAACTAAGATACTGTACAACTGAGATACTGGGCAACTGAGATACTGTGCAACTGAGATACTGTGCAACTGAGATACTGTGCAACTGAGATACTGTGCAACTGAGATACTGTGCAACTGAGATACTGGGCAACTGAGATACTGTGCAACTGAGATACTAAGCAACTGAGTTACTGTGCAACAGAGTTACTGTGCAACAGAGTTACTGTGCAACAGAGTTACTGTGCAACAGAGTTACTGTGCAACAGAGTTACTGTGCAACTGAGTTACTGTACCACCGAGATACTGTGTAAGTCACCGGAACGTAGCAGGCCCCTGGGAAACATCCTACATCTTCTAATCACAACACATTTGCAAATCTACACGCATACAAATCACAAAACCCCTTCAAAATGTATGTGAAACATTTGCCCCTTATGTAGAATTCCTAACTGCAAATACAAATTGAGTTCCCGAATAATTCAAATGAAGAGGTGGCGAATATTGCAGCTCATATGATCACGACTTATTCAGATTGGGAGGTCACGAATTATTCATGCTCCTCCGAGAGTTTCTTGCGTTTTCCATAGCAGAGCGAGTGGAGCAGCCAGGGTCGGCCTGTCTTGATTTAATAACGAGCAGCGAGCAGCGTCCGCATTGAAAGTTTATTGTTTCCCACTTATGGATGAATACAACCTTTTTCTACCCTACAAACAAGAAGTAGCCGTGTAATGGACGGTCACCTGACTATGAGCGGGTTACCGTCAGCCAACCTTCAACGTTGTTTTACTCTCAATGTTTAGCAGAGTATTACCAAGGAGGTTGTACATAGGTGGAGGTGGTACAGTCAGTTGTGTGAACACTAGCGAGTGAAGCCATGCCATCGGCCACAGCCACATGGCGGCCGCCATGCGGGGAGCAGGAATAGTGAAGTATAGATAGGGAGTGAATCATTCTTTGCGCTCTAACTCTTGATAGTGAAAGTCTATTCCAGTAGGGGTCATGCCAGGGATTGAGTGAAACAGATCTTGCGAAGGAAGTTAATTTCATCCATTTATAGCAACACAGCGTTACATCCGAGTCCAGTGAAAAGCATCAACTTGTTAGGAAATTGCCGACTTATGGTGTTCTTTAATTGCTGTACATTCGAAATATTGTTTTTCGCAACATTTAAATATCCTACTTGAGGACAATGCACAAGTTTTAATTAAAAAAAATCAGGACCACGGGGATAATTATTAACTTCATCTTATATTAATTCCGGCGATACAGGCAAACGTGTGCTATTAGACGTATTACGGACTAAACGTTCCTCAGCGTTAACGCTGAACCCACACCGAAATCATCTATGTTAACTATCAAATCTCAATTTATAAGCGATACGGTGATAGGTTTTCAGGAAAATGTGAAGATAACTATTCAGTGGTCTATTTTAAGTACGATTCAGTACGATGCGAATGTTTCATACGCGATGCCTTTTCAACGAGTCTTGCAATTGGACGGGTAACATGAGGATATCTAGATCATGGACCCAATCATAACACTGATCTTTCTCCGAATTCATTATTTAAACGATACAGAAACAGAATAACAACTTTTTTGTAGGTTTTTTAATGTATTTACCTAAGAAAAATTACTAAGGTGTTATAAGTTCGCCGCTCAGAGCATCCGAAGGCACTGCAAGAAGCCGCCACAGTTGTGACAAATCTTCCCTCTCCGTTCATTTCAATGCATTGCCGCGCGCTGGGTTGCCCCTCCAACTGGCTTTTAGCCAGCTGACAGCCAGTCCAGCCTTGCTTCACTTACGAGCGGCTGAGCCGCCTCCAACTATCCAATTTCCTTGGGTATTACAGGGGAGACTTCAACAGCCTGCCTGTCAGATTCAGCCGCAACCAATTTTTCATTTGCTTATGGATATCGATCAACGTAGCAACATCAAACCAGCATGAATATAGAACAGGATTATTATCTCGACGTTGAAGGGACAAAGGCGGAGTACGATACGTCGTCTCACATCACCTACGCAAAGTAGATTAAGATGTCCCGTAAGACATCGATGCTACAAAATGTATGATATGACACCGAGGCTGCGGTATTCAAGTGAGATGAAGCGTCTTTCAGTCTAGGTAGACGTTTTTCAGTCGAGGTAAGCGTCTCTCAGTCAAGTAAGCATCTCTCGGTCAAGGTAAGCGTCTCTCAGTCAAGGTAAGCAAATCTCAGTCAAAGTAAGCGTCTTTCAGTCTAGGTACGCGTCTTTCAGTCAAGTTAATCGTCTTTCAGTCAAGGTAAGCGTCTCTCAATCAAGGTAAGCGTCTCTCAGTCAAGTAGGCGTCTCTCAGTCAAGGTAAGCGTTTCTCAGTCAAGGTAAGCGTCTTTCAGTCAAGGTAAGCGTCTTTCAGTCAAGGTACGCGTCTTTCAGTCAAGGTAATCGTCTCTCAGTCAGGGTAAGCGTCTCTCAGTCAATGTAAGCGTTTTTCAGTGCAGGTAAGCGTCTCTCAGTCGAGGTAAGCATCTCTCAGTCAAGTAAGCGTCTTTTAGTCAAGGTAATCGTCTCTCAGTCGGGGTAAGCGTCTCTCAGTCAATGTAAGCGTTTTTCAGTGCAGTAGCGTCTCTCAGTCGAGGTAAGCATCTCTCAGTCAAGTAAGCGTCTTGCAGTCAAGGTAAGCGTCTATCCGTTAAGGTAAGCGTCTCTCAGTCAAGGTAAGCTTCTCTCAGTTAATATAAGGGTCTCTCAGTCACACTGTCAGACACACTCTTCCAGCAACCTGCATGTCAAAATTGGATTTAAAATCTGTGGTTTGTGTAGTTCCTAATATTTTCTGTAGTTAGGGTTCACGAAACACGAAACACGAGGTCTCACAGTCAAGGTAGGCGTATCTCAGTCATAGTAGGCGTCTCTCAGCCAAGGTAGGCGTCTCTCAGTCTAGGTTGGTGTCTCTCAGTCAAAGTAGGCGTCTCTCAGTCTAGGTTGGTGTCTCTCAGTCAAAGTAGGCGTCTCTCAGTCAAGGTAGGCGTCTCTCAGTCAAGGTAAGCGTCTCTCAGTCAAGGTAGGCGTCTCTCAGTCAAGGTAGGCGTCTCTCAGTCAAGGTAGGTGTCTCTCAGTCAAGGTAGGCGTCTCTCAGTCAAGGTAAGCGTCTCTCAGTCAAGGTAAGCGTCTCTCAGCCAAGGTCAGCGTCTCTCAGTCAGGCAAGCGTCTCTCAGTCATGGTAGGCGTCTCTGGGTCAAGGTCCTCCTATTGCATGCGCACTGAGTCGTTGGTCAGGATTGACCATCCTTTAAGTATGTCGTCAGGGAGTTGCAGTGTGGAAATTTTTCCCAACACTGTGGAAATAAACTACAGGTAATAGCCATGAAGGTCTTTGATTCAACCAATAATACGCTTCTGCCCATCTATAGATGGCTCAATGTTGACGGGACGTTCCCACTTTTGAAGAAGAGTGGTGGTCATTGTGGATTTACCAACAATTAAATAACAGCAGGAATGACAGCACAATGGTCATATTAATAGCAGGCTTTATCACAGCGCAATGGTTATATTAATAACAGCATGTATGACAGCACAATGGTCATATTAATAGCAGGCTTTATCACAGCACGATGGTTATATTAATAACAGCATGTATGACAGCACAATGGTCATATTAATGACAGGCTTTATCACAGCACGATGGTTATATTAATAACAGCATGTAAGACAGCACAATGGTCATATTAATGACAGGCTTTATCACAGCACGATGGTTATATTAATAACAGCATGTATGACAGCACAATGGTCATATTAATGACAGGCTTTATCACAGCACGATGGTTATATTAATAACAGCATGTATGACAGCACAATGGTCATATTAATGACAGGCTTTATCACAGCACGATGGTTATATTAATAACAGCATGTATGACAGCACAATGGTCATATTAATGACAGGCTTTATCACAGCACGATGGTTATATTAATAACAGCATGTATGACAGCACAATGGTCATATTAATGACAGGCTTTATCACAGCACGATGGTTATATTAATAACAGCATGTATGACAGCACAATGGTCATATTAATGACAGGCTTTATCACAGCACGATGGTTATATTAATAACAGCATGTATGACAGCACAATGGTCATATTAATGACAGGCTTTATCTCAGCACGATGGTTATATTAATAACAGCATGTATGACGACAGCACAATGGTCATATTTTTCATACTTCAACGCGAGAAAAGGATACCCGTAGAGTTTGTTTCATTGTTAGTCGTATGGTTTTTTCCATTTCATATTGCACTAGGTTGAACATCTTAGATTCTCTGCCGGTGATAAAACATTTGAATAAGGTATTAAAGTACCTCGAGCTGAGCCAGCTCTGTTCATTCCTCAGAAGCTATTCACTTCAAGGCTGCTGAATTCACTTAAGTATCACTTTTCTATAAGTAAACCCCAGATATTTTAGACTTGCATGACGGAAGGGCTTCTTGCTGTCACAATATCCCATGGATTGTTCTTGCTCTGTTTAAATGTTATTCGTTGTATACAAATCAACGATGCGTGTGGGTCGCTCCTCTTCGCTCATCCGTTTCCATTGCGACCTGTGATTATCCAGAAGAAGTTTCATCTTACTGTTAGGGCGGTGATTTGTGCTCAGATTTGACAGGTATAAGTGCCAGAGAGGGGTGAGAGGAGCTTCTTGCTATCGGCCACCTTCTTTGAAATGCAGCTTTTTGAACGAATCGTAAATATAAGCATTTAAAGCTGTGTTGGAAGCAGGTCGACACACGCTTCCAGCAACATGCATGTCAAAATTGGCTCTGAAATCTGTGATTTGTGTAGTTCATAATATTTTCTGTAGTTAGTGTTCACATAACATGCTATGCTGTAGAAGATCGTCGAGGTCAATTTGTCATTCAAATACTCCTAAAATTCCACCCGAATGAATCAATGCTTTCTAGTTTTTTATCCTGCAGGTCGTTTTCGAAGTTCATCACCCGAGCTGAGATACGTTTGCCCAAATGTGCTTTCATTTACTTGTTATATTTTCCATAATTGATAACAAAATGTTCATTAAGCAGAGTGATGCACTATTCGATAGTAACTAGTGTGTATTTAGTGTGTACCTAGTGTATATAAATAACTAGTGCGTATCAAGTGTTTATAAATAACTAGTGTGGATCTAGTGTGTATGAATAACTAGTGTGTATCTAGTGTGTATAAATAACTAGTGTGTATAAATAACTAGTGTATATCTAGTGTGTATAAATAACTAAGGTGTATAAATAACTAGTGTGTATAACATTATCTTTTGGGTTACCAAACTAGTACACGTCCCGTGTTTTCTCACCCAGAACATTTTCATTATTCTGCCAAGCCAATTTCAATCTCTCTTATTTGTTTTTCAATAAGCAATTGATGCCTCATTATAATCCAGTCTCTATTTACACTTGGCATATTTTTATGTGCAGCTGCGAAAGAAAACTCGTCGACGATCGAAGGTTGCAAGAAATCTGCCCTTGTTATTTAACGTCATGATTTTGAATGTATCCATCTTCAGATAACCTTTGTTAATTTTAAAACTTTGTAAAAATACCCAAGTTAAACTGATAGCTGAAAATTATTTATTTGCTAAATTTATCATTACCAAATTTTTGTTCACTAATGTCTTTTGATAACCATGAAAATAATCCCACCTCTATTTATCAGTTAGCATGCTCGCCATGCATGATAACTGATAATCTTTCCTTGCCAATTTCTTTCATGTATTGCCAATTAGATTTAACTAAACCGTAACTGTTCTTACCTGAAAGAGCAGCAGGCTACCCTAATCCTGTTCTCTTAACCTTGACGCCTCCACGTCTCTTCTCACAGGAGACTGACCTAATCTTACCGATGCTTGCCCTACAAAAGGCTAACCTAACCTTGACTGCCCATTTCCTATAGATGGCTGACCTAACACAGACCGCCGCTGCCCATTTCCTATAGATGGCTGACCTAACACAGACCGCCGCTGCCCATTTCCTATAGATGGCTGACCTAACACAGACCGCCGCTGCCCATTTCCTATAGATGGCTGACCTAACACAGGCCGCCGCTGCCCATTTCCTATAGATGGCTGACCTAACACAGACCGCCGCTGCCCATTTCCTATAGATGGCTGACCTAACACAGACCGCCGCTGCCCATTTCCTATAGATGGCTGACCTTACACAGACCGCCGCTCGTCCCCAAAAACACTAACCTAACCTTGCCCCTATCCATGACTCTTCCTCGCCTCTCAGATGGCTGACCTAAGCTCCGGCCCCTCTTGCCCTACAGATGGTTCAACTACCCTCTGTTACCGCATGTCCTCTGGATGACAGAACTAATCTGTATTCTTGCTTGTCTCACAGATGGCCGACCTAACCTTGACCGCCTCTTGTCCCCCAGATGGCTGGTACCTCCTCCGGGACACGTGGGACTTACGTCGGTGGGACTTCGAAGTCGTCCTCACGAAGCTGCACGCCGAGTTCGGGGTGTCGCCGTACTTCAAGATCACTGTCGTGCCCGACCCAGTGAAGGAGGGGCACAACATCATCAAGGTGAGGGGAGCCAGTTACATCAGAGCCTAATGGGTCGAGAGTGATGAGAGGGTGAGTAATGGGCTTAAAGAAAGTATATAATGAGCCAGGTACATCAGAGCCTAATGGGTCGAGAGTGATGAGAGGGTGAGTAACGGGCTTAAAGAAAGTATATAATGAGCCAGTTACTTCAGAGCCTAATGGGTCGAGAGTGATGAGAGGGGGAGTAATGAGCATAAAGAAAGTATATAATGAGCCAGTTACTTCAGAGCCTAATGGGTCGAGAGTGATGAGAGGGTGAGTAATGAGCATAAAGAAAGTATATAATGAGCCAGTTACATCAGGTCTTAATGGGTCGAGAGTGATGAGAGGGTGAGTAACGGGCATAAAGAAAGTATATAATAAGCTAGTTACATCAGAGCCTAATGGGTCGAGAGTGATGAGAGGGTGAGTAACGGGCATAAAGAAAGTATATAATGAGCTAGTTACATCAGAGCCTAATGGGTCGAGAGTGATGAGAGGGGGAGTAATGAGCA
>SDVV010034579.1:0-11157 GCA_016164225.1 Gammarus roeselii
TAGCTCAGTCCTACCTGAGCAGGTGCGTCGTTAGCTCAGTCCTACCTAAGCAGGTGCGTAGTTAGCTCAGTCCTACCTAAGCAGGTGCGTAGTTAGCTCAGTCCTACCTAAGCAGGTGCGTAGATAGCTCAGTCCTACCTGAGCAGGTGCGTCGTTAGCTCAGTCCTACCTAAGCAAGTGCGTAGATAGCTCAGTCCCACCTAAGCAGGTGCGTCGTTAGCTCAGTCCTACCTAAGCAGGTGCGTAGTTAGCTTAGTTCTACCTAAGCAGGTGCGTAGTTAGCTCAGTCCTACCTAAGCAGGTGCGTAGTTAGCTCAGTCTTACCTAAGCAGGTGCGTAGTTAGCTTAGTTCTACCTAAGCAGGTGCGTAGTTAGCTCAGTCCTACCTAAGCAGGTGCGTCGTTAGCTCATTCCTACCAAAGCAGGTGCGTAGTTAGCTTAGTCCTACCTAAGCAGGTGCGTAGTTAGCTCAGTCCCACCTAAGCAGATGCGTAGTTAACTAAGTCCCACCTAAGCAGGTGCGTAGTTAGCTCAGTCCTACATATATATGCATCCGACGATAACGCGCATTCAACTCACTCGCTTTGTATTAATCCCGTTTTAATCCCGTCTCCAAATCGTCGATATAATCATCACAACCCACATGTAATTAATTTCGTTTTTATTTCTGTTCTCAAGTGTAACCGACGATGGCACGCATTCTACAAGATATGCTATCTACAAAAAAAGACACGAAAATATAACTCAAGCCAACGGTTCATTTTTCCACCAGTAAATTCTTTACCAGTCTAAAATGACTAAGAATAAGCTTGAATGGGGCATTTGCCATACCACGTACGCCTCCGAACTAATGGCTTGCGAGAAATCTAATAGCTCTGCCAGAAAATTGCCCGACAGTCCCTCATAGAGGGATTACAAGGCAGCGCGCTGCAAACTATGTCAACAAGCAGAGAAAATTAAACAACAGGCAGAGGAAATTAAACAACAGGCAGAGGAAATCAAATAACTGAAAGCACAATTCATTCATGCCTCCAATGACTCGTCCATCACAACGACACTCAACACGGATACCCAGCTGCTAGATACTGAATCAAAATTGGAAAACGTGTTGAAACAATCCTACCTAAACAGGTGCGTGGTTAGCTCAATTCCAAACTCCGCTCAATATTCGTACAAATGAAGTCCAAAGGCCTAAGCCAGTGTATTGTAATTACACACAATATGCTCATGATTTATTTACCTATTTAATATTGAGGTATGTATTCTTTATCGCTAAAAACATTCATATAACTCTGATGCGTCTGCCATGAACTCAGTTAGGCACACGATATATTCTTGATAATTGTGAGAAAAAAAAAAACTTACTTCACTATTCAGCCATACCCACAAATCTGCGGAGATCGCATAGCCTGTATTGTAGGCAACAAATCCATGTCGTTGGCAATAGGAACGAAGAGGACGAATATTGCGAGGGAGATATTACCAAGGGGCCCCATATGTTAACGCCCTCCATCATTGTTATGGCAGGCAGCTCAAGCGGTCTGTGAGTCATTCGGTGGTGATGGTCGGTCAGAAGACTAGGGACAAGAAAGAAGTAGCTGGACTAACAACCCGACTGGGACGAGATAGAGTTGGGCAAGAAAGAAGCTACTGAGCTTGGAAACTGGACGGGTAGTGGAAGGATTCCCGCAGAGTCAGGAGGAGAACTGGGGTAGTTTGGAAGCCTAATATGATATTACATATGTGTGGGATGTGGATGTTTGTTATGGTGCATGGTCCACTAAGACACGGTCAGATGTGGATGTTTGTTATGGTGCATGGTCCACTAAGGCACGGTCAGAGGGGGGGATACTTGCCAGGATTCGAGAATGACTGCATGGTGTGGACCAGGTTCTCTTTCACTGTTGACAGATTTTTGGAAGTCAAATGTTAAGCGTTTCGGTGTTCCCAATTTACGAATGGGCGTAACCCATGCCGTGATGAATTGGCAGTCCCACTACTAGGTCAGTAGCATCTGTATGAAGTGTTCACTTTTTTGCATTTAGCATTGGACCTTTCTACTGCACTGATCGAGAACGTCAGTGTGCCCGTTGCGGGACGCAGGACCCCGACATGCACCTCGAACATTGCCCGGCCAAATATTTCATCAATATTGATTGGGATTGACGCAAGAAATGCAATAAGTGGTCGTTCGAAGAACAGTCCCTGCGCTACTAGGAATTGTTTGATGGATGCTAAGACTACCCAGTAAAAAATAAATTGACCAAGTGGTTGGCCATCTAAGATCCGGCGTTTATTTTTTAGCTGGGTGCAGAATGGGGTGAAATAGCGGCTGTAGAAGTAATTGGAGAGTCGCGGCTACATACATGATCTGCATTTAGGTTCGGTGATGCATGCTTTTTCAGGATATTTCAAGTCAAGTTCCATGAACCCGTGAGAACATTCTAACTTGATTTCACCCATCTAACTGTAATTACTCGGTGCATTATAAGTGATAGAATTATTTTTGTTTGATAAAATAGGAAGCAATGGTCTATCTACTAATTACAAAATAATATCAAGAAAAAGACACTCGTAAGAAATGTTGCAGGAAAACAGTTTTTATGTCATCATGATTTCACCGCTTAAATTCTTTTTTTTTTGGCAGAATTGTCTTGAGTGGAAAAGTTCTAATTCTAGAACACATCTTTTCAACATGTATTTGCGTTTGATAGCATATCAGTTACGCGTATTAGCAGACTGGATTGGCAAGAACTCTATGAATGAGTTGGATTACGGAAACAAAAATGGGATTTTGACCAACGATGTTTAAAATTAAAAATAAGGAATGCTATCCATTTATCGATCAGAATTGAATGATCATCCACGTATAGAATATTTTATATGTGAATAACTCTTCTGAACGAATCTTGGAAGAAATTATTGTCTTCTCTATCACACCTTTATGTGATTTCAGTGAATGTAGTTAATAATTTTTCCTTCATTTATTGCATTTATAATATTTACGATCAGCAGAGCAGGTGCATTATTTGTCATCGTCCCAAAGGACAGTTCGCGGTACAATTTCTCTGGCAAGCAGTATTATTTTTTTCCTGGTAGAGGGAAATTAATTGCGTTCTTTGCAAAAAAAAATCGTTTTGTTGTTTTTATCTTCATTGCAATGTTCTAGGAAACTGAAGGGACCTCGTTAGAGAAATGTTTTAACGGGCTCCGTTTGTTGCAACGGAGGAAAAAGAAACCTTGAAGACTTCAGATTGATTGCGATGTGCTCACAATGCTAACAAGACTCTCAGATTTGGAATGGGCTAACAGTGCCAACACAGATCTCATACTTGCGGTGTACTCACGATGCTAACAAGGCTCATGGATTTACGCTGACCGTAAGTCACTATGCTAACACGTCTCTCAATTCGAATCAAATTTAAGTGCAGAGTACACTAAGTTCTATGCTTTATTCCCTGGCCAAAACTCTAAAAAGAGGGCGTCTAACAAACAACACTCCCTCCTAATCCCTTCATCTTCCGTTCTCAGCTCTAACTTGGAACACTCCTTCCTTCTCTCTACTTTATCCCTTCTCCACCCTTACAAACAACACTCCCTCCACTCACTTCATTTACCCGTCCCCAACCTTATTTACCAGCCTCTTTTTCCTTTCGTTCCATCTCTCCCTCCCTCGTTCCCCAAATAGACAAAGCTCTCTTCCTGTCTGTTTCTTCTCAGCCACCCATGCACCTCCGGCGCCAATCTTCCGGCATGTCCTCAGGCAACCTCTCCTGGCGGTGACGTGGATGCTGCGTAAATTCCGTGTAAACGCTGGATCTGGCAATGTTTGTCTGGAGGAAATTGGCTGCCTCGTCTCATGCTTTATAGGCGTCCTAGCAAAGATAATTCGAGAGCAGCCTCGTGAGTGCTCAGAGTACGGAGTCTGCGTACCGATCTGGGTGTGATGACCCAGGTGTGATGACCCAGCTGAGCAAGGGGTATGTACCGGGTGAGATGTGTTTACAATGGAAGTATGGGTACCAAGCTGGGTGTGATTACTTCAATGCACTTGGGTGTGCGTTCCGGGATGTGTGCGAGTGCCAGGCTGGGGGTGGGGGGCAAGCTGGGTGCGGGGGCCGTGGTCGTTGAGAGCACCAGGCTGGGTATGAGTGGAGGAACGAACGATGGAATTAAAGTTAATAAATGATGCACTGACTAAGAGGTCTTGTTGATCAGGATTTATTTTTAATGAAAGAGCATTACTGACTATTAGCCTTTAACATTCAGTGACTGGGACCATCGGATATTTGGTTACCCTGCGATTATGTCAATGGCATATTAGCTGCAATGTTTTAAGTCATTAAGAAACTGTCATCTCAAATGCCAATTTTGCCGAGTTGAGCTGAATTTCCCTCTAAACATTGCACTTAAGCGTACTGAACCTTACAAAACCCACAAGTGTGTGTTATTTACATGTTATTTTGTAATTCTCTGTAGACGAGGGCGAAAAGAAGCCAAGTGACAACAAATCAGAGCTGTGAAGTTATACCGACACGGTCTGGTATTGGACGGCCTTGAGTGGTGCTAGGGAAATGCAGAGGTATTACGTCAGTTGATCCTGGGAATGGTTCAAGCTCAACTGAAGGCCTCTTCTGAGGACGTTTATGTGTGACAAGATTTACCCTAAAGCCGAAGCATTTGGAAAAAGCAAAGGGTCTTAAGTTCTTAAAAATTGAGGTTATTTACAACGTATTCTTTACCGCGCGAGAAGAGTAGCGAAAAAAAATCATTTATGACGAATCTATAACCGAAAAACTAACTATTATTTTCCAAGCGGAATTTGAACTCATAAGGAATTTTGTAGAAGCCTCCTAGCGAGTTCTATGACTAAAATTTCCGCGGACATCAATCATAAGGTGAAAAAACATCATTTCAGATATTTGTAAATCCTAATTCGTAAGCTAAATTCTGTTGGCGTCTGTACATTTGTTCGTTCGACGTAATTTACGAAGCTCATTGACAAATTTCAATGTTATATTGTCATTTGTACATAGTTAATTCGATGAAAATGATTAGTTAGAGATGTGGCGGCATCTAGTTAAAAGAAACGGTCCGAAGTTTTGAAAGCACCATAGATTGTGAACAACTATTTGATCGAACGTCTCCCAAGTAATATGTACTAAAGAGTAGTTAACAAACTACAAACATATCAAATTAAACTATGTAATCGATGCTCTGAGTCATATTTAAAATTATATTAAATGTCAATATTCCATTTGATGCTTCCTGATACCACAAATTTATCATCAAATATAGGTCAATGACACGAAAATTGGACTGGGGCCAGATCGAAAAATTCCCATTCCTGCATTCCATTGGCTATACCCATGACACACACTTCCAAGCGCCGTATGAATTCCTGCATTCCATTGGCTATACCCATGACATACACTTCCAAGCGCCGTATGAATTCCTGCATTCCATTGGCTATACCCATGACACAGACTTCCAAACGCCGTATGAATTCCTGCGTTCCATTGGCTATACCCATGGCATACACTTCCAAGCGCCGTATGAATTCCTGCATTCCATTGGCTATACCCATGGCATACACTTCCAAGCGCCGTATGAATTCCTGCATTCCATTGGCTATACCCATGGCATACACTTCCAAGCGCCATATGAATTTCTTGGATGAACCATAATCCATGAGAAAGGGAGGGTGTGCGTAGAGTACTTCATCCACTGACATAAGCAGAAAATTTAGACGTGGGTAGGAGGCCATGAATGCCGGTTTTAATGAATGTTCAAAATGTTAAAAAATGAATAGTAAGATCATTTTTTTTAAAAGACAATGTGTTTTGCCTCTTCATGATTGTTGCAGTCAAAATAATTTGTGCTCTGTGTTGGGAAATGAGTACATTGGACACCTTGTCTTATGTTAATGTTTGTTTGCTCTTCTGGTAATGTTGGCTGCCCATCCCATGCAACCGGAGGATTTAGTACCAGGCTTCCCATTCGAAGGGTAATCTGGGCATTAGGACGTCCTTGCGTCCTAATGCAGTGCGAGGCCCATCGTCACCTGATTGATTTCAAGACAAGAGATAGAATTAAGAACTTGACAAAGTGACTCGTTTGGCGGCGGTGGAACAAAGGGAAGAAGAAATTACGAGAGAGGTCATTTCGGGGACAATTTTGTAGTGTTCCTTTCGGTGACCGTTCACCCTTATGAAGCGATCGGCGATAGCAGATTAAGGTTAGCATTTCGGAATTTGAAATTTGCCCAGCGAGATATTAATGAGGTAAATTATTGTTATTAAATGGAACACTAGTGGATGGTTTTGAAGCTGATGACCGAGTTGAAATCTTCGCTGTTGTTAGTGTAAATGAAACCCGTGTCGTGAATAGACAGGATGTGATTTTTAATAAAATATTCTACTAAGTATGTAGTACATACCCCTATGATGGAAACAGTATCAAATGCACAGAAAAAGAAAAGCGGGCAAAATCAATTGCAAAGGATCTATTCAGGTAAAATATTCAACTACCCCAACTTGACAGGGATTATAAACAAATGCTGTTACAAAAATGTTACACAAATCTAACATCATGAATGATTTTGACTTTCATTCCTGAACATCGTTTAACATTGGTTTGCTGAAGCGTTTCTAACTGATGTAGCGACGAAGGTGCAACTGTTCGCCCGTTACTGATAACGTTGTTAACAACAGTCTGAAACAATGGACGCTTCATCAACGGCCGAACATCAGCGAGCCGTCTTCCGACGATTAGTAGCTCATTAATTATATATGGATACAAAATATTATTGCAAATTAATATGCCAAAATTTACCAGTCAGTTCCTCAGAACAATAGATGTAACCATCATTAGGTTTTAGTTATGTTGCTATACGCTGCGGAAAGGACCATGTTGTTATGAATAAATTACTATTCCAGATCAATGATGGCATGGCGTGATGCAAACAGCATTAGTCACCAATGCAACAAATCACGCAAGACAGCTTTACAGGGGGCGGGGAAATAGCTCTTAATTTTCTTCGCTGCCGTACGAAGTTTTGCTCAAGCTGTTTCTACGGCAGTGAAGGAATTATTTAGCTTATGTTTCTGATCAAGACTCGTCACGCGGACTAACTTATGCCTGGTCACGCGGACTAACTTATGCCTGGTCACGCGGACTAACTTATGCCTGGTCACGCGGACTAACTTATGCCTGGTCACGCGGACTAACTTATGCCTGGTCACGCGGACTAACTTATGCCTGGTCACGCGGCCAGGTTTTATTACAATCACGTTTTTTTTAATGAATAAATGAAAAGTTTGCATTGTGCGCGTTTATCGTCAGCGCAGTCGCAACCACTCGCACGGCCGCGCAACTTGTTGCAATAAGTTTGGCGCGGAACACTGGTCCGTTGCAATAAGTGTGGATCAGAACGCTGGTCTGTTGAAATAAGTTTGGCGCGGAACACTGATCCGTTGCAATACGTGTGGATCAGAACGCTGGTCTGTTGCAATAAGTGTGGCGCGAAACACTGATCCGTTGCAATACGTGTGGATCAGAACGCTGGTCTGTTGCAATAAGTGTGGCGCGGAACACTGATCCGTTGCAATACGTGTGGATCAGAACGCTGGTCTGTTGCAATAAGTGTGGCGCGGAACACTGACCCGTTGCAATACGTGTGGATCAGAACGCTGGTCTGTTGCAATAAGTGTGGCGCGGAACGCTGGTCTGTTGCAATAAGTGGGGTGCGGAACGCTGGTCTGTTGCAATAAGTGTGGCGCGGAACGCTGGTCTGTTGCAATAAGTGTGGCGCGGAACGCTGGTCTGTTGCAATAAGTGGGGTGCGGAACGCTGGTCTGTTGCAACAATTGTGACGCGGAATGCTGGTCTGTGGCAACAGTTATGGAGAGGAACGCTATCTATTGCCACAAACGTGGCTTGGAACGCTGGTCTGTTGCTACAAGTGCGGTGTGGAACGCGGGTCTGCTGAAACCCGTGCGACTTGGTACACTACTCTGTATAGTAAAATACGGCGTGACACGCTGCTCTGTTCCAACAAGTTTGGTATGGAAGACTGGCTGGTCTGTTGCGACAAGTGTAGCGTGGTACGCTGATCTTTTGTAACACGTGTGGCATAGTATGCTGATCTGTTGCAACAAGTGTGGCAGGGAACGCTGGGTGGTATGTTGCTACAAGTGTGGCGTGGTACACTGGCCTGTTGCAGCAATTGTGGCTCGGAATGCTGATCTATTGAAACAAGGGTGGCGTCGAACACTTGTTTGTCGCATCAAGTGTGGCGTGAAATGATGAACAATTGAAACAAGTTTGACGAGAAACGCTGGTCTCTTGCAACAAGTTTGGTGTGGAACACTGGTCTCTTGAAACAAGTGTGGCGTGGTACGCTGGTGTGTTGCCACAAGTGTTACTCGGTAAGATGCTCTGTTGCAACAAGGGTATCGTAGAACGCTGGCATGTTGAATCAGCTTTGGTGTAGTACACTTGCTGTTGAAACAAGTGCGGCCTTGTGCATTAGTCTGTTGTAACAGGTGCGTAGCGCGTACGCTGATCTAATGCAACAAATGTGACGTGGTACGTTGTTCTGTTCCAACAAGTGGACTCTGGAACAGGGGTGCGTTTCAACAAATGAGATGTGGTACCGTTGTTAGTTGCAACAAGTGTAGCAGGGAACAGTGGTGCGTTGCAACAAATGAGACATGGTACGCTGATCTGATGCAACCAGTGGGACGTTGAACGCTGGCTTGTTTATCAAGGGTTGCGAAGCACGCTGGTCTACTGCAACAGGTGTTGTATGGTACGCTGGTCTACTGCAACAGGTGTTGTATGGTACGCTGGTCTACTGCAACAGGTGTTGTATGGTACGCTGGTCTTCTGCAACAAGTTTGTATGGTACGCTGGTCTTCTGCAACAAGTTTTGTATGGTACGATGGTCTTCTGCAACAAGTTTTGTATGGTACGCTGGTCTTCTGCAACAAGTGTTGTATGGTACGTTGGTCCTCTGCAACAAGTGTTGTATGGTACGTTGGTCTTCTGCAACAAGTGTTGTATGGTACGTTGGTCTTTTGCAAAAAGTGTGACGTGGTACGTTGAAATAATGCAACAAAAGGTGGGGTCTGACTGCTTTTCGATTATCTCTACTGCACGTGTCGTGCATAATTGTTCTAGAGCAGCAACAGTATCCTTTCTAAGGTCACTGTTCTCCAGCAGCAACAGTATCCTTTCTAAGGTCACTGTTCTCCAGCAGCAACAGTATCCTTTCTAAGGTCACTGTTCTCCAACAGCAACAGTATCTTTTCTAAGGTCACTGTTCTCCAGCAGCAACAGTATCCTTTCTAAGGTCACTGTTCTCCAACAGCAACAGTATCTTTTCTAAGGTCACTGTTCTCCAGCAGCAACAGTATCCTTTCTAAGGTAAATGTTCTCCAGCAGCAACAGTATCCTTTCTAAGGTCACTGTTCTCCAGCAGCAACAGTATCCTTTCTAAGGTCACTGTTCTCCAGCAGCAACAGTATCCTTTCTAAGGTCCCTGTTCTTCAGAAGCAACAGTATCCTATCTAAGGTCACTGTTCTCCGGCAGCAACAGTATCCTTTCTAAGGTCACTGTTCTCCAACAGCAACAGTATCCTTCCTAAGGTCACTGTTCTCCATCAGCAACAATATCCTTTCTATCGTTACTGCTGCCCAGCAGCAACAGTATCCTTTTTATGGTCACTGTTCTCCAACAGAAGCAATATCCTTTCTATAGCAACTGCTGCCCAGCAGCAACAGTATCCCTTTTATTCGCCATTGTTCTCCAACAGCAACCGTTTCTTTTCTGTCGTCACTGTTCTCCACTAACAACAGTACCCTTTCGATCGCCTCTGTTTTCCAGCAGCAACAGTATCATTTCTGTCGCCACTGTTCTCCAGCAGCAACAGTTTCTTTTTCATCGCCACTGTTCTCCATCAACAACAGTATCCTTTCTATCGCCGCTGTTCTCCAGCAGAAACAATATCCTCTCTATCACCTCTGTACTCCATCAGTAACAGTATCCTTTCTATCACACATATTATCAAGCAGCAACCAGCTCTATATCGCTATTGTTCTCGAGCAGCAACAGTATCCTCGCTATCCCCATTGTCCCCAAACAGTATTAGTGGTCGTCTGCTTGCCAATCGCTGCCCAGATTGACGTCGCAGAGCCAAAGATTGATCAGATTGACGCCGGTGTGCGGGGAATTGATGAGCGATGTCCTTTGTAAGCGAACAGGCGCAGCGAAGAGGCATTGAGGATAAACGGGTCGGCACTGCGTCTATTAGCGGCGGCACTGCGTCTATTCGCAGCATCATTACGCCTGTAAGCGGCGGCATTATTCCAGTAAGTGGCGGCTGTGCGTCTGTGGACGGTGGCATTGCGCCCTGAAGTCGCGGCACTCCGCATGTAAGCCCCGACATGGCGTTTGTAAACGGCGAGAAGAAAGAAGGCAAGGAAATATATCATGGTTGCTGCGGCTCAGTGATGCCTAGTCATGCTTCAAATAAGTCATGGTTTCTGCTGCTTAGTGTTGAGTAGTGATGCTTCAAATACATCATGGTTGCTGTGGCTTTGTGATACCTAGTGATGATTGAAATACGTCATGGTTCCTGTTGATTAGTGTTGCGTAGTGATTCTTCAAATATATCATGGTTGCTGCGGCTTTGTGATGCTTAGTGATGTGTCAGAAATGTCATGGTTGCTGCGGCATAAAGATGCTTCATAAATGTCAAAGTTGCTGAGGGCTAAAGATGCTTCAGATATGTCATGGTTGCTGCGGGATAGAGATACTTCAGATATGTCATGGTTGCTGCGGGCTAGAGATGCTCCAGATATGTCATGGTTGCTGCGGGATAGAGATACTTCAGATATGTCATGGTTGCTGCGGGCTAGAGATGCTCCAGATATGTCATGGTTGCTGCGGGCTAGAGATGCTTCAGATATGTCATGGTTGCTGCGGGCTAGAGATGCTTCAGATATGTCATGGTTGCTACGGGCTAGAGATGTTTCAGATATGTCATGGTTGCTACGGGCTAGAGATGCTTCAGATATGTCATGGTTGCTGCGGGCTAGAGATGCTTCAGATATGTCATGGCTGCTGCGGGCTAGAGATGCTTCAGATATGTC
>SDVV010034580.1:0-11157 GCA_016164225.1 Gammarus roeselii
TGTATATGAATAATTATATTGATAATTTAACTGCATCAAATTATAATGTTCGAAGTTTTAACAGCAATGGATACACATTTATAGCGTTGATTGACACTTTATCACCTCGCCCAGATATCTTAATCCTAACAGAAACCTGGCTTGACGCCGACAGCGCAACACTTAAAATGAGGGCTATCAGTCTTTCCACACGTGTAGAAATGGGCGAAGGGGAGGGGGAATTTCTGTCTATTGTTTCAATAGTTTTGTCAGTCATAAATTGTACCATTTCAGTATCTGTACAGAGACTGGAATTTTGTGCAGTGACGGTGTGTGGCTTGGGGGAGGAAATATAAATTTTGGGAGTATATAGACCGCTTTCAGCAGATTCCATTGTAAACTTTCCCGAACACTTACTTAATATTATACAAAATTCAGTGTTTCAGGGGACTAGATTATTGATTCCCGGGGATTTCAGCATAAATATTTTAAATCAGGACTCAGTTATCACCTTAAATTTTGTAACTGGAAAGCGTTCTCTATTCTTATTACCGATCATAACCAAACCGACCAGATCTCCTCTGGGTGTCATGTATGGGTGATCCGACTCTGTTGGATCAAATTTGGATCAATGTGGTGGGGGGCTACTAGGAGGTATATCGAGTTTTGACCTAACAGATCAGTGTCCTATTTCTGTTACTATACCTGATGAATCCCGCCAAAGTCGAAATATCAAATTAACATTTTGTTTACACTTGCCCGTGAATGTTGATAGGTTTTTTAGGAAACGGCAGGCGGTTAACTGGCTTTCCTTGGTCCCTGATAGAGTTCACACTGGTATGAATTTTATAGGTCAGCACAGTTGATCGGATATATTGTAAGTCATTCCCGATAGAAGTAAAGTATATTGGAATTGATCGTATTAGTGAACCGTGGCTAAGTCCGGCTCTGATGTCTCTGATTAATCGGAAATCTCACAATTTCAAGCTGCTGAAGCTTGGATTGACCAATCGTGAAGTAAATAATAGACATAGAAATATGGTCACTTCCCAGGTACGGCAAGCCAAAAAACACTACTATGAACGAGCCTTCAGAAACTGTTGCAATAATATTAAAAATACATGGAGTTTAATTAGAAATCTGGTGTCATGCTCAAAGGGGAATCGTAGCATTTTTATGAATCTCATTTTTGACGCAAGGGAGATTGTGGGTGATCGTGACATAGCGGACTTTTTTAATGATTAGTTTGTACGTATTGCAAATGATATCGACAGTCAGCTCCCAGTAGGTGAATACTCCCATTTGGATTATTTGAATGCTGACGTGCCTCACTCCCTGTTTATGTGGCCAGAAACAAGCCCAGAGTGTATAGGCTTTATTTCAAGCGTGAGAAATTTTTTAGTGATAACGATGTCCTGCCAGAAAAAATGTTCAAAATGCCGAAACATTTTCCAGTGTTATCCCCCACTGAACTGATAAATAACTCTATTCAATCCAGTATATTCCCGCGAGTTCTGAAAAAAGCATGCGTCACACCAGTCCATATGAGTGGTGCCCTCCCCGATACTGCAAATTACCGAACAATATCTGTATTGCCAGTTTACAATAAAATTTTCGAAAGATGTATACTCTCACGACTCTTGCCTTTCATGGAACAATTCTCCATTATTTCCTCATGCCAGTTTGGTTTCCGGAGAGGTATGTCTACTGCTGATGCCATCATTTCTCTAACTGAATATATTTACAACTCAATGGGTAGAAGGGGACATTGTGCAAGTGTGTTTGTTGATAGCAAAAAGGCGTTCGATACTGTAAACCACGGGATACTTTTTGACAAATTAAATTGTTATGGTGTTAGGGGTCTTACATTGAACTGGTTTGCTAGCTTTTTGATAGATCGTGTTCAATGTGTTAAGGTGGGTGCTTCCCTCTCTGTACCTAAAGTCTTGAATGTTGGTGTTCCTCAGGCCTCAGGGCAGTATACTGGGCCCTGTTCTCTTTTTGTTACATATATTATTGATCTGGCAAAGGCCTCTAACCACTTTTCCTCCATACTTTTTGCTGATGATACAACTCTTTCGATTTCTAATCATTGGTATGATACACTTTTTTTCTGAAATTAATGTGGAAATTAAAAAAAAAAACGGACCGTTCCTAATAGACTTACTGTCAATGTGAATAAAACGTTTATTATTTATTATGTTGTCCACCAATCGCCGTGGTGCTGTTGATGTGAGCAACAAGGTTATATTTGATGGGCTTGACGTAAAGTTTAGAGCGAACGGGAAATTTTTGGAGGTGAGGTCTGTCTTGACGACGCAATTAAATTTGATGCTCATATTGAGTTTGTGTGTAATAAGGTATCTAAGGCAGTTGGTATTTTGTGTAGATTGGGTCAATTTCTTCCAGGGAACGTAGTAAGGAACCTCTACTTCAATTTAGTGTACTTCTATTTAATATACTGCAATCATGTTTGGGGAGGCACATTCAGTGTACATTTGAGTCAGTTGACAGTGCTGCAGAAGCGTGTAATAAGGATAATTACGGGGGAAAATTATTCAGCTCATACAAACCCTTTTTTTAGAACAATAATTCTGAAACCTGAGGATATTCATTTTTACTTTTTGGTTATGCCCGCATTTAAACTTAATTGCACCGGGAACCTTGTTCGTGGGTAGCACAGTTATAATACGAGGAATAGGGAGCGTGCGGTTCCCCAATTCCATAGACTCACACCAACTCATCATGCAGTGTCCTTCGCCGCTCCAAATCTCTGGAATGCCTTAGCAGAATAGACTATCTCACAGAAACGCAAGTGAAGGAATTAGAAGGGGCCTAATTATCGGTGGGGAGGGGGTTAGCCTGAGTCAGGCGGGCGGGACCGGAACCGGTTTTGGCGCGTGGGTCAGATAACGGGTGGCTGACGGTGGCTAACGGGTGGCTGACAGGTGGCTCACGAGTGACTTACGGGTGCCTAACGGGTGACTCATTCGTGTTGGCGGCCGGACGGGTGGGCTTTCGGCCCTTGCTTTCGATTATATATGAGGAGGTTTTGTGTTTATGTACATTTATTTCGTTTCCTAACGTAATAGTATATACATTTTTTTTAGATGGTGTGTTACATTTTTAGGCGTTGATCAGGCAACCTCAAGGGCAGGACCTTATCTGGCAGGGGTCGGGATAGGTTTTGGCTCGGTCGGACCCTTTTGGGTGGGCGGACGGATGGACGGCTTGTGGATGTATTTGGGAATATTTTTGTGCTGTGAACATTTAGTTTATATGACATATTATTGTTTATTATATTTATATATGTTTTTTCTTCTTTAGACGGCTGTATTGGGTATACTTGGTCACTAACTGTTATTCATTATATATTTAATGGTAAAAATAGGCTTATAACCCATTTTGGACGGCCGGTGGGGGTGTAGGGATCCCCTAGGCAAAAAAGTTGGATGTGCTCCTGGAAAATTAGGTGAGATTGCTCTTATCTTTTTTTATCTTGTACTCAGTATTTTCGTGGCATAATTATGGAATTTGTCTATGTCGTTCGTGGTATACATTCATTTTATATAGTATATTGTTTAATAGAATACGATGGTAGATTTAGAGTAACTAGCTCGCCCATGGCTGCCTTAACGGGTACTCAGCTGATAGCTGATGACCTCGCTAATGCTTGGGTTTTTATTTTATTCAGTTATTTATATGTTAATGTTATTACATTTTTATATAGCGTTTAAAGATTATATATTTGATGCATATATTATGTGTTCATATTGGTATTCAATTAGGTATAAATCTTAATTGACTCATTCGAGTTCTGCTTGGTACCAGCCTGATGTGTGGATTTGGGCAACGGTTGGTGTTTTTCTATCTATATATTTCATATGTATATAATATCTATGTGAATTGTATGGTGTAATAGTTTGGCAGTTGGCGGGCTTATGTATATATTTCTGGGGATGTAACAGCTTCGTTACGAGAATCTGTATACCCCATAACGCATTATTCAGTTCTGAACCAGCTATATCGGTGTTACCATGCATCTGCCTATTCCAAATGAACCGTTTTCAAAAGTATGTAGACTGTTCGAGTAGTCCTAACTCGATTTTTTTTTGGATAGTGAGTGTCGGTTTGATGCCTTATTGCAAGAGTAGCTGAACAATATGGATTTATGGTAAATTATTATATTGTGTTATGTATACATAGTGATGATCGGTTGATACATGCAAAATTTGTTGTGTTTTCGAAATTTTGAATAAGTTTTCATATAGTTATGGGAATTATAGGATATTTTAGGTTCGCATCTTTCATGTAGCACATTATTTCAGGCATAATTGGTCGGGTTGTGCATCATTTCGGTATTTTTATGTATTCATCACGTGCATACCATAGTTGAAGAAGATTGGATTTTGCCCCTGTTTTGGGGTGCCGTAAGAAAAAAATTCATCAGATTTGTATATCTATAGTGTGTTCGTAAAGAAGTATTCCACATCATTTACTATAGGATTAAGAATCAGTCACATGTCATGGCAACTTATTCACGTTTGTTGTTTGGTAGGTTACATACTTGTTTTTTTTTCTCATTCATCCTGTTATTTACTGTATGTTTTGGGTATGGCAGAGAAATTATCATTTTATTGTATTATAACTCGACCGTTTAGCATATTTGTTTCAGTTTTGTATGTTTTCTGTAGAGTTTCATCTTCAATGCGAGGTATTGGATTTTTTATACAATTGTAGGAATATTAGGATATATCACGTTTGTAAAATATCCTGTTACAGAGATTGAAGTGGAAAAATATAGCTAAAGAAGATTAGATTTGTTACAAGCTTTGTCTTGTTGTTGGTTTATTGTATATTTATTGTAGAAATAACGTCATACCTCAATATTTTGGAGGAGTTAGAGGAGTCCCCTAGGCAAAACCTCGTTGTGTTTATGTTTATTTGTATAAGTAGACCGTTTTACTATACTGGATACCCACATATATCAAAGTTTTTAATGTTAATTAGAGCAGAGTAGAGAATTACGTGGTTATTTTATTATTGTTGTATGATTTTTCCACGATAATCATAGGAATAAATGTTCAAGAGTATATCTTTGTTGAATTTTGTCAATAAACCCTAGTAAGTGTATAATTTAACGTTGTAGAAGACGATTTACTGTATGGATTGGTCCTTGTGTAGATGTGGTTTACACTCTTTGGTAGTCATTTAGAGTTCATCCAAGTTTAAAGTAAATTTGTAAGTTCGTGTGGATGTTGGTCTTAAGTTTCATGGGTTTGTTAGAGAGGTTATGCGACGGGCTGCTGGTCGTTGTAGAGAATCACTTAGGTCGTCAGTTAACAGAACCCCAGATCTATGGTCACACCCTTTGAGTCACATGTCAGGCCCATTCTTGACAACTGTACCTGTGTGTGGATTTTTGGTTAGGTCCAGGATGTGACTTTGCTCGAAGTTGTTCATAAAAGATGTACTAAACAGCTGCATGGTATGTCTGAGGTATTGTACCATGACTGGGTGTTGCCTCTCAAGTTTGTTCCATATTAGGAGGGAACTTGCTGAGAAGTGACCTAATAAAGCATTGTAGAATTCGTTGTTATGACACAGTAGGCTTTGATTTTGTCGTGCTAGAGGCATAGCATCAGTTAGGTCTAGGATTTATTTATAGATTTGAATGGATATCGTAGTATTATTACTTTATTATGCATGATGTCAGTATTTGTTTTAAATGTCAGATATTTTTCGGTATGGTTGTTACGTTAGTATCCGATTTTTTTTCATGAACCAGATCACGTGTGATATTGGTGTAGGTTATATCCCCCGGGGTGTGGTAGGATACGCCGTATATCATAGTTAATCAATGTCGGCTAGGGTAGAGTAGAGAATCTTATTAAGCTATTTTATAGTTGTCGTTGTATGATTTTGAACGATTATCATTGGAATAGAACTTTATTAGGTTTCAAATTAGCATAATTTGATGTAGTGTTAGGTTTAAATTCGCTTAATTGGATGTAGTGGTACAAGATGTTGGTAGTTTTTACCTCTCGATTTTGTACTTTGGTCCTAATCCAAGTTTGTTGGCACAGTTGCCGGCACCATGTATGCATATACAGGGTCTAAGTTGGCTCTATGTAGATACATAAAGGGTCGGCACCGGCACCATGTAGACACAAACACCAATTTTGTACGCATATACAAACGCGGTCAAAATCTCTAGCATTTTGCACTATGGATTTGTGATGTAGGGGGGCCGTAAACCTAACCCATCCTAACCTAACCTAACCTATTCTAACCAATTTTTTTTTTCTCCGTTTTCATACCTATGTTAGGTATTCTTTAATTGATTTGGACTTTATTCATATCAAATCTATCCCCTTGACTCTATAGTTTTACAAATCTTTAGCAGATTGTGTACCTACATATATATTTTTTCACTTTGCTTGTTACAAGTCCAGTAATATCGATTAGTTTCATGTAATGTTAGATGATCGCTCGCTAGTAGACTGCAGAGTTCAAAACGGTAATATATGTTGCTCGCATATATCAGTGTTCGTTATGTTTGTTAAAGTGCTGGCAATGAATTTACAGGTATTTTTTATTATATGTTCACCCCAATTTATTTGGTAAGCATGTTTTATCTATGATTTGAATGTCAGAACAAGATTTTTTGTTGTAATATTGGATTTGTTGCTCCTACCATTTTCGTCTATTATTATCCACACTAACATTTTACAACAGATCTGTGATGTAAGGTCCGCAGTCAACAAGATCTAGGATATAAATCATGCCAGAGGTAGATAATTATCGAAATAGATATTAATGTACGGCAACATAGATCAAATATTAATGAATGCAAAAAGGGTTGCCATACACTGCCATGTGAAATATTACCTAGGCAACTTAACCTAACAATCATCCTAACCAATAGTTATGTATTTTTATTCAAGTTTGATGCTTATGTATAGCATTGATATGTGTGAAACTCTCCACTTGGTCTGTATATTTAACATATCTTTAGCAGTTTGAATACACTTCTTCAAATTTGATCCAGTAAATATTCCTTTGCACATGTTTAGTTTCCAGAATATTATCGATATCTCTAATACATGTTTGGATGAGGCTCAGCAGGTAGAATCCAATAGCACTAATGCACTTCAATTTGTAACACTTTAATAATGTGGAACAGTTTTCACGCGATGTTAGGTTCAAAGATCTGATCATCCTAACCAACTTATCCAATAAATATATATTTTCATTCAAGTTCTATGGTTATGTATGATATTTATTAATTGCTTTGTGCGATATATATTAAATCCCTATACACGGCTCTATTTTACTTTTTTTTTCAATATTACGCACCATGTACACACTTATACACGCTTTTGTACGCATATGCAGGGTCGGTGACGGCACTATGTAGGCATATACAGGGTCGGATTTAGCACCTGTTCCAACACCTATGCCGGCACTATGTAGGGTTAAGTATGATATTTATTAATCATTTTGTGCGATATACATATAAAATCCCTATGCACGGCTCTATTTTACGTTTTTTTTTTTAATATCACGCACCATGTACACACATACACGCTTTTGTACGCATATGCAGGGTCGAAGCCGGCACCATGTAGGCATATACAGGGCCGAAACCGGCACCATGTAGGCATATACACATATTTGTACGCATATACAGGCTCGGTTAACATCTGTAGCATTTTACCTTTGATCTGTGATTTTACAATACAACTGATTCCCATGCTTTTGTTACAAGATATTCATTGAGCATCAGCTTCACGTCATAATTGGCTCAAAGATCTAGTCATCCTAACCTAACCTATTCTATTATACCAAGAATTATGTATTATCAATCGAGATTTAGGCTTACGTGTGATATTCAGTCATTGATTTATAGCCTCTACATATCCACTCGACCCCATATAGACTTTGATTGTTTGATTGTTATAGATATTTCGGATTAATTTTTAATTTTGCCACAAATTTACATGACTTTCACTTATGTTATGCGCACCCAACCTAACCTAACCTACCTTAACCAAGAATTCTGCACTTATATTCAACTCTTCATGCCCATGAAAGACATTTCTTTCAGGGATTTATGCTCTATACATATCCACTCGGCTCTGCATTTCATCGATCATAAGCAGTTCGAATACACTCTTCTAATTTTGATTTACCATTTTCGTCCATTTTTTCATAGGTATATCATGTCAGTGTTTTAATGTTATAGGTAATTCTTGTTAATATTTTTTTTCATGAGATTTATGTACGAGCGCCGTTCGATACCTCCATGTATTACTTTTCAAATTCTGTATTTGTCATAGGTAGCCTACTAAACCAAATTTCTAGTCGAGGCTCGGTGACGATACAAGATGATAGTCTTGTTAAAGCTTCCACTGGTCAACCTAACCAAGAATTATGTGTGCTCGTTCGAGATTTTTCGTGCTCGGCTCTTGGCTCTACATTTTGAACTTGGCTCTACATTTTGATCGCTCAGTTGCAGTTTGAATTCACTCCTTCAAATATGAATAAGTAAAGACCCCAATATAAAATATCTCCACACATAAAATATCTCCACTTGGCTCTACATTTTGATCGCTCAGTTGCAGTTTGAATTCACTCCTTCAAATATGAATAAGTAAAGACCCCAATATAAAATATCTCCACACATAAAATATCTCCACTTGGCTCTACATTTTGATCGCTCAGTTGCAGTTTGAATTCACTCCTTCAAATATGAATAAGTAAAGACCCCAATATAAAATATCTCCACACATAAAATATCTCCACTTGGCTCTACATTTTGATCGCTCAGTTGCAGTTTGAATTCACTCCTTCAAATATGAATAAGTAAAGACCCCAATATAAAATATCTCCACACATAAAATATCTCCACTTGGCTCTACATTTTGATCGCTCAGTTGCAGTTTGAATTCATTCCTTCATATATGAATGAGTAAAGACCCCAATTTGAAGCTTTGATTTATTTGAATGTTAGAGGTAATTCATATTATTTTTGAATTTGACACAAATTTTACATCACTTTCATCTGTATGTTATTCGCACCCACCCTAACATAACCTAACCTATTTTAACCAAGAATTACGTATTTTTTAACACAAAGTATTCATGCTTATGTATGCTATTTATTAAATGTTTTGAGGCTTTTTCATAAGGAGCTCTCCACCATGTTCTACATATCAGTGACACCTAGATTATTTATTTGCATGGTCGCTATCTGCCTATATCGTTCAGCAAATATCGCTCATTTTGAAACGTAGATTGTTTGAATGTTATAAGAAATTCATATGCGTCACCAGTTTCACACAAACGGACACATGGTCTAACACTGGGTTTTCTTATTTTTTCTTCAATATCTTCTGGCACTACACCTTCTAACGTACATAAGCATGAACAATTTGTGTTAATAAATACGTAATTCTTACTTAAAATAGGTTAAGTTATGTTGGAATGGGCACGAAAACATACAGGTGGATGTCATGTACAATTTGTGTCAAATTCAAAAATAATATGAACTACCTGTAACATTCAAACAAATCAAAGATCAAAATTGGGGTCTTTACTCATTCAAAATTGAAGGAGTGAATTCAAACTGCAACTGAGCGATCGAAGTGTAGAGCCAAGTGAAGATATTTTATATGTATAAACCTTAAATCAAAGACTGAATCGCATACGTAAGCACGAAAAATCTCGAATGATGACACATAATTCTTGGTTAGGTTGACCAGTGGGTGCTCCAACAAGACTATCATCTTGTATCATCACCGAGCCCCGACTTGAAATTTGGTATAATACAGTTTACCTATAACAAATACAGAGTTTGAAAATCAATACATTGGAGGTATCAACCGAAGCTAATACATAAACCACACGAAAAAATAATTATTAATAACACCTATAACATTCAGCATTGACATAATATACTTATGAAAATATGGACGAAAAATGGTAAATGAAGATTGGAAGAGTGTATTCGAACTGCTAATATAGATAAAATAAAGAACCGAGTGGATATGTATAGAGCATAAATCACTGAAATAAATATCTTACATGAGCATCAAGAGTTCAATATGAGTACAGAATTCTTGGTTGAGATAGGTTAGGTTAGGTTGGGTGCGTATAATATGAGTGAAAGTGATGTAAATTTATGGCATAAATAAAAAATACTACAAAATATCTACAAGAACCAAACAATCGAAGTCGAAAATGGTGGTCTTTACTCAATCAAAATTGGAAGACTATATTCAAACTTCTAATGATAGATCAAATGTAGAGTCGAGTGGATATTTATAGAGTATATATCAATGACTGAATATCACACGTAGGCATAAATCTCGATTGATAATACTTAATTCTTGGTTAGAATAGGTTAGGTCAAGTCAGGATGACTAGATCTTTTACCCTAATATGACGTCAAGCTAATGCACGTTAAATATCATGTAACAAAAGGAAGGGAATCAGTTTTATTGGAAAATCACAGATGAAAGGTAAAATGCTACTGATGTTAACCGAGCCTGTATATGCGTACAAATGTGTGAGTATGCCTACATGGTGCCGGTTTCAACCCTGTATTTGCCTTCGTGGTGCTGGCTTCGACCCTGATATGCCTACATAGTGCCGGCACACGTACCGAATTCGACGCTGTATAGTAGTGTAAAGGGAATCCAAAACCCCCTGAGTGATTCGGACAATGTAATGGTTAGTATGTATCTAATTACTTTGGGTGTCTGACTTTTAGGGTCAAGTTACTTACATTTGAGTCTATTTAATTACTTCTGGGGACCCGAGTCAGATGACAGGACAAAGAGACTAACGGGTGTCCTACGTTTTGCTTACTGCAGGCTTACGGCTGGGTTACGGTCGGCTTACATAAATATAAGATAAAAAGGTTATATATGTTAATAGGTTATATAAATAGAACGTTTACATAGAGGTTATACAATTCGGAATTATGTACGTGGGATATAAATGTAGAGCATAAGCTATGGTAATTGATTAAATCCATCCGCTTCTTCCCCTACTATGTATTTATTTTCAGAGTTTCATC
This sequence comes from Gammarus roeselii, assembly GCA_016164225.1. Taxonomy (NCBI): domain Eukaryota; kingdom Metazoa; phylum Arthropoda; class Malacostraca; order Amphipoda; family Gammaridae; genus Gammarus; species Gammarus roeselii. Next base: position 11,066 of record SDVV010034580.1, read on the forward strand.
AGGCCACGCGTTAAGAATCAAATAGTAGGTGCAGATACGTTCACGTTTTTTCAATTCGTATATATGTGGACAATGAAACAGATTCCAGATTA
>SDVV010034581.1:0-10578 GCA_016164225.1 Gammarus roeselii
TATGATATTCTGTTACTATTAAGCCGTGATTGCTTAATCAAAGAAGATTTAATTTAGCCCTGTTCCTTGTTTTGGACTGCGTTGGAGAATAATTTCATCAGATTTGTTCATACTATAGCGTGTTCGTGTAGAAGTACTCCACATCATTTACTATATGTTTCAGTTATGTAAATCAGTCACATGTCTTGGCAACTTATTTACATTAGTTGTTTGGTTAGTTACATGCTAGTTTTTTTCTCGAACATCATGGTTTTTATGTACGTTGTGGGTATGGTAGAGAATTGATTTTCTTTCTTTATCATAACTCGAGCGTTTTAGTATTTATTTTATTCAGTTTTGTATGTTTTCTGTACAGTTTCCATCTTCGATGCAAGGTATTGGGTATTTTATACAATTATAGGAATATTAGGATATATTACGCATGTATCTGCAATGTAGAACATTATTTCAGGTTTAATTTAGCTACATGTTGTATATTTATGTGTTTTACATATATTTTTACATCCTAGTACAATGTTTGACGCGGACATTGTAGATATGGAAGATTCTATTTGGTACAAACTTGGTCTTGCTGTTAGCTTATTGTATGTTTATTGTAGGACCATACCTCAATGTTTAGGAAGAGCTAGAGAGTCCCCTAGGCATGAGCACTTTGCGTTGACGTTTATTCGTATAAGTAGACCGATTCACTATGATGGAGACCTTAGTGGATTACAATTTGTAATTTTAATTAGTGCAGAGTAGAGAATTACGTGGTGTTTTTTATTAGTTTTGTATATATTTTTTCCGCGATATTGATAGGAATGTATCTTTAAGAGGTGTAAGCGCGTACTGCATCTCTGTGGAATTTCGGCACTGAACCCTTGCAAGTGTATAATTTAACGTTTTAGAAGAAAATTTACTGGATGGATGGATCCTGGTGAAGAGGCGGGCTTAGCCTCTTTGGTAGTCATTGGGAGTTCATTCAATTCAACGTGAAGTTGTTAGTTCAAGTGGGTGTCGGTTTCAAGTTCCAAGGGTTTGTTAGAGAGGTTATGCAACAAGCTGCTGATCGTTGTAGTGATTTACTTAGGTTGTCTGTGAACAGATGCCAAGATTTTATGGCCACACTCTCTCAGACTCATGTCAGGCCCATTCTTGACAATTGTATCTGTATAGCTTCTTGGTTATGACCAGGATGTGACTTTGCTCGAAGTTGTTCAGAGATGATGAACTAAACAGATGCATGGTATGTCTGCGGTATTGTACCATGACTGGATGTTACCTCTAGATATATCAGTGGTAGATTGATGAGAAGTGACTAAGTAAAACACTGTAAAGTTCGTTGTTATGACACAGTGGGCTCTGATTTTGTCCTACTAGAGGCCTAGCATCAGTTAGGTCTAGGAATTTGGACTAAATTTTAACGGATACCGTAGTATTATTACTTTATTATGCATGAACTCAGTGTTTCTTTTAAATGTCAGATATTTTTGGTATAGCTGTTATGTTTATATACAATTTTTCCATGAACCAGATCACGTGTGATATTGGTGTAGGTTATATACTCTGGGGGTGTGGCAGGAAACACCGTATATCATAGTTAATCAATGTCGGTTAAGGAGAGTAGAGAATCTTATTTATCTATGTTATGGCTGATGTTATTGTATGATTTTGAACAGTTATCATAAGAATATTACTATATTAGGTATAAATTCGCCAAATTTCCTGTACTGTTGGGTATAAATTCGCTTAACTGGATATAGTGGTACAAGATATTGATAGGTTTTTTACCTCTCGGCATTGGATTTGGGTCCTATTCCAAGTTGTCTTGAAGAACTAGGTTACCGAATTTAAGTAAAGTGCTTGTGTTAAAATACTTCATCAGTATAATGTGGAGTTCATTTAGGTTATTCGCTTGCATGTCTCTACTAGATGCTTATTTCCTCAAATCTATCTTTTATAAATGTGTGTTAACCGTTCACAGTTGGTACAGTTAAAAATTATTGATTAATTCAGGCTTTGTAATGAGATTTCATTCCAATTCTGAATATCTGACTTATTCGAGCATTCACAATTTCCACTCCAGCATTTTTTAACTTAAGGTTTGTGATGATGCCCGTAATCCTAACCCATCCTAACATATCCAAACCTATTCTAACCAAGATTTTTTTTCTTCGTTTTCTTACCTATGTTAGGTATAACTTCATTGATTTAAGCTTGAGCCCGGCATATGCCGACATATGCCGGCATAATGTAGGCGTATACAGGGTTGATGCCGGCATAATGTAGGCGTATACAGAGTTGATGCCGGTATATGCAGGCATAATGTAGGTGTATACAGGGTTGATGTCGGCATATGCCGGCATAATGTAGGCGTATACAGGGTTGATACCGGCATATGCCTGCATAATGTAGGCTTAAACAGGGGTTGATGCCGGCACAATGAAGACACACACACATATGTACGCAGATACAGGGTCGGTTAACATCTGTTGCATTTTACCTCTGATCTGTGATTGTTTCCATTAGAACAAAGTCCCTTGCTTTTATTACAAGATATTTAATGTGGATCAGCTTCACGGCTTGTGAGTTTTGAAAAAGATTTACTCATCCTAACCTAACATAATCTAATTTTAACCAAGAATTATGTGTCATCGTTCGACATTTCCTGCTTACGTATGATACTTATTCTTCGATTTATGATATATTCATATCCATCCTCTCCACTTGGCTCTACATTTTGATCTATCCTCTGCAGTTTTGATGCACACTTCCAATTTTGATCTAGCAAATTTCATCCATTTTCATATGCAAATTCATCGTTTGTTTGATTGTTATAGTTATGTTCATTTACTTCTTGATTTTACATGTTATTCACACCCATCAAAACCTAACCTAGCCTAACCTTATGCATGGTATTTAGTCTGTGGTATATACATATGAAGCCATCTACACGACTCTAAATATCACTTTAACATATATGTTATTTATTTCGTTGTCACGCTCGACCCGTATTAGTTAGCAGAGAGACCCCATTTTCAAACTTAGATGGATTGAATGTTAGAAGTAATTCATATTTGTGTCCAGCTTCATACAAACGGACACATGGTCTCGCACTATGTTTCTTATTTTACTTCAATATCTCCTGGCACTACATCCTTTGACGACTTGCACCTCTGACTTGCCTTTTCTCTTTTATAATTTTCATACTATTGATGATGACTTCGTTTCAGATGTCTCCACACATTACTCGTGGATTTATGTTTATTCAATTTTAGTTCTTTTTTGGCAAAGATTACAGACCCCCATCTCCCAATTACTTTCAAACAAACGGTGTCCTAAGCTATACCCCATCCTTTCACAACAGAATCCCAACGTTGACTCAGTAGAAGCTGATCCGACTCTGATTTATATCATACCTATCTGTATAACATCTAGAACATTTACCCCATGATAGGTTTATGCCAATATTTATTTTGTGATGATTGCCATTTTGAGCTTCGTTTCATTCTTTGAAATATATTCTTCTATCGATTTCGACAATTCGGTGTTACTTCCGTCAGACTGAGTTGAAGTATTTTCATTGCTCAACCTTTGAGTTTTATGCTAATAGAATCATTTGCTTTTGGATATAAATATTTTTTAGTATGTTAATTAGTATTATTTACAGATCATGTTTGCAGCATCAATGTTATCTTCCTGTTGATTTGAGTTGACACAGCATGGTTTGAACATCCACCTATACCTTTCATCACTATATTTCAGCTTTTTCTCAAAATACTTCATGTACTTCATCATGTCTTCAATGTGCACACCGAAGGCTCTTCCATGCCTGTGATTCCCCAGATGCATTGTTTTTTCTTCTTGTATTTAACTAGTCGATAATTTTCCTATTCAAAGTCATTCTGGTCATCATCCATGAAAAATTGTTGCATGCGTACCAGATTTTCTTTCGTTCTCTTGGTACAATCTGTTTTCCGGAACCTCAGCTTTATTACACTTGTGACGATTTTCTATTTGGATCATATCAATTTTGAGGTTTGCTTTCTTATTTCCTTTAAACTTTGTTGAAAATGACTGTAACGCGACGGCACTTGTTACCCAAATCCTAATTCTTTGTCTCTTCATCCATGTATGAACAATATCATCAACTATTTTCAGTCCTGTATTACCAATTTTGAGATAATTATAAGTTTCAACACTCGTCAATATTGTTCGAAACGACTCATATCATCTTCGGAGGTTTCTTCATCCCAGACACGCAAACCAATTTTTGTCAGGTGAATATCCATTTTATTTATTCGACGACGTTACGTTCTTCTCCACTTACACTCAACGTGACGCTGATTTCAATCTCGGTATGCATCTTTCTAATATAAGTTGATTACATGCTGATTTTTGCTGAACATTACGCCTAACGTTGCCACCCACGACGTGATATTAGTATATATGTTTGTTTTTCATCTGTATATGTGTGTATATGTCTGTGCGTATGTATGCGTTCATATTTTCGTTCATGTACGTGTATATTACACAACGTCGATTATGTGTTTGTATAAGTGTATGTTCAAGCGTATGTACGTGTAAATGAGTTAAAAAAAATTTATAACAAAATTTAAAATTCAAAACAATTTTAAAATTCAATACAATTTGGAAATTCAAAATTTCAATAACATTTCAAAATTTCGAGGCCCGGACCTTGCTTTAGTAGCCAAGTTATCACTTCAATAGAATGACCTGGCTCTGTCCTGGCCACAAAAATTTAAAATTTTATTGAAATTTTGAATTTTAAAATTGTATTGAACATTAACATTTATTATACATTTTTTTAACTCACACACACACACATACGCTTGAACATGCACATTAACAAACACATAGCCGACGTTGTTATATAAACACATACATGAACATATACATGAACGCATACATACACACATACGTATACACACATATACAGATGTAAAAGCAAACGTATATACAAATATCTTGTCACAGGTGGCAACGTTAGGCGCAATGTACTGCGAAAATCAGCATGTAATCAACTTATATTAGGGAGATGCATACCGAGATTGGAATCAGTGTCACGTTGAGTGTAAGTGGAGACGAACGTACGACGTCGAATAAATGAAATGGATATTCACGTGGCAAAAATTGGTTTACGTGTCTTGGATGAAGAAATCTCCGGAGACGATATGAATCGTTTCGAACAAATATTGACGAGTGTTTAAACTAATAATCATCTCAAATAGGTAATACAACAATGAAAAGAGTGGGGAATATTGTTCATTTATGGATGAAAAGACAAGGAAGTAGGATTTGGGTAATAAATGTCGACGAGTTACAGTCATATGTAACAAAGTTTAAAGAAAATGAGAGAGCAAACATCAAAATTGATATGATCCAAATAGAAAATCGTCACGAGTATGATAAAGCAGAGGTTCTGGAAAACAATTGTACCTAAGAACATAAGAAAACCTGGTACGCATGCAAAATTTTTTCAAGGATGAAGACCAGAATGACTTTGAATTTGAAAATTATCGTCTAATTAAAATACAAGAAGAAAAAACAATGCATCTGTGGAATCACGGGCATGGAAGAGCCTTCGGTATGCACATTAAAGACATGATGGAGTACATGAAGTATTCTGAGAAAAAGCTGAAATATAGTGATGAAAGGTATGGTCGGATGTTCGAACCGGGTTGCGTCAACTCAAATCCACAGGAAGATAACATTTATAATCCAAACAAGATCCGTAAATAATACTAATTAATATACTAAAAACCATGTAAATTCATAATCAAATGATTCTAATAGCATAAAGCTCAGAGGTTAAGACATGAAAATACATCAACTCAGTCTGTCGGAGGTAACATCGAATTGTCAAAATCGATAAAAAAATATATTTCAAGGAATGAAACGAAGCTCAAAATGGCGATCATCACAAAACAAATATTGGCATAAACCTATCATGGAGGGAAATGTTCTAGATATGATACAGATAGGTATGATATAAATTAGATTCGGATCAGCTTCTACTGAATCAACGTTGTGATTCTGTTGTGGAAGAATGGGGTATAAATTAAGACACTGTTTGTTTGAAGGTAATTGGGAGATGTGGGTCTGTAATCTTTGCCAGAAATAACTAAAATTGAATAAACATAAATCCACAAGTAATGTGTGGCGACATCTGAAACGAAGTCATCGTCAAGAATCTGTAAAAATATAGGAGAGAAAAGGCAAATCAGAGGTGCAAGTCGTCAAAGATGTTGAAGTAAAATGTTGAAGTAAAATAAAAAAGATAGTGTGAGACCATGTGTCCGTTTGTATGAAACTATATACAAATATGAATTACTTGTAACATTCAATCCATCTAAGTTTGAAAATGGGGCCTCGCTGCAAACTAATATGGGCCGAGATTGACAACGAAATAACTAACATTTATTTTTTAAAGTGATATTTAAAAGTCGTGTGGGAGCTTCATATGTATATATCAAAGACTGAATACCATACATAAGGTTAACTTAGGTTAGGTTAGGTTTTGATGGGTGTGAATATTATGGAAAAATCAACAATCATATGCAAAGAGCTATGACAATCAAACCATCAATGTAATTTCAAAATTGGAAGTGTGTGTCAAAACTGCAAGCCATGGATCAAAATGTAGATTCAAGTGAAGAGGATGGATATGAATACATCATAAATCGACGAATAAGTATCATACGTAAGCAGGAAATCTCGAACGATAACACATAACTCTTGGTTAAAATTAGATTTGGTTAGGTTAGGATGAGTAGAAATCTTTTAACCTAACAAGCCGTGAAGCTGATCCACATTAAATACCTTGTAACAAAAGCAAGGGACTTTGTTGTAATGGAAAAAATCACAGATCAGAGGTAAAATGCAACAGATGTTAACCGACCTTGTATATGCATACAAATGTGTGTATGTGTCTACATTATGCCAGCATCGATCCATGTATACGCCTACATTATGCAGGCATATGATGCCATCAACCCTGTATACGCTTACATTATGCCGGCATATGCCGGCATCAACCCTGTATACGCCTACATTATGACGGCATATGCCGACATCAACCCTGTATACGCCTTCATTATGCCGGCATATGCTGGCTTTTCCATTCATTGCTGTTTGATCTATGTTGTCATACATTGGTATATATTTCGCTAATTATGTATCATAGGCATGATTTATATCCTAGATCTTACTGACTGCGGACCTTACTTCACAGATATGTAGAAAAATGTTATAGTGGATTTATCCAATATTCATTTTAATAGTCGAAAATGGTAGGAGCAACAAATCCAACGTTACAGCGAAAAATCTCATACAAAGTAAAACCATTTATAAAACTTGCTACCTAAATAAATTAGGGTGAACATACTAGAATATACCTGTAAATTCATTGCCAACGCTTTAACAAACATAACCAACACTGATATATGCGAGCTACATATATTACCGTTTTTAACACTGTAGTCTACTAGCAAGTGATCACCTAACATTACTTGAAGCTAATCGATATTACTGGACTTGTAGCATGTGAGGGGATAACAAATATATATGTAGGTACACAAGCTGCTAAAAATTGGTAAGACTATAGAGACAAGTGGATAGATTAGATAGGAAGAAAGCATAAAACAATAAAGAAATACCTAACATAAGCATGAAAACAGAAAAAAAAATCTTGGTTTGAAGATGTTAGGATAGGTTAGGATGGGTTAGGTTTACTGCCATCATCACAAACCTTTAGTGAATAAATTCTAGAGTGGATATTGTGAATGCTCGAATAAGTCAGATATTCTGAATTGGAATGAAAGCTCATAACAAAACCTGAATTATTTAATAATTTCTAACTGAACAAACAGTAAATGGTTAACATACATTTATAGAAGATAGACTTGAGGGGATAAGCATCCTGTAAAGACGTGGGAGCGAATAACCTAATTGAGGTTTACATTAAACAAATTGAGTATTTCAACACAAACACTCTACACAAATTCCGTCGACTAGTTCTCCAAGGCAACTTGAAATAGGACTTTAATCCAATGTCGAGAGCTAGAAAAACCAACCAATATCTTGTACCACTATATCCAGTTGAGTGAATTTATACCCAACAGTACATGATATTAGAAGAATTTATACCAGGTATAGTTATATTCCTATGATAACCGTTCAAAATCATACAACAACAACAACTTCAAAAAAACTAAATAAGACTCTCTACACTACCCTAACCGACATTGAATAATTATGATATACGGCGTCTCCTGCCACACCCCGAGGATATAACCTACACCAATATCACATGTGATCTGGTTCATGAAAGAATCGCATACCAACATAACAGCCATACCGGAAATATCTGACAATGAAAACGAACACGGAGATCGTGCATAATAAAGTAACAATACTTCGGTATCCATTCAAATCTATAACGACTTCCTAGACCTAACTGATGCTATGCCACTAGTAGGACAAAATCAAAGCCCACTCTGTCATAACAATGAACTCTTCAACGCTTTACTAGGTCACTTCTCAGCAATCTGCCACTGATATATCTAGAGGTAACACCCAGTCATGGTACAATACCTCAAACATGTCATGCACCTGTTTAGTCCAACATCTCGTAACAACGTCGAGCAAAGTCACATTCTGGACATAACCAAGAATCTATACAAAGGTACAGTGGTCAAGAATGGGCCTGACATGAGTCTGAAAGAGTGCATCTGTTCACTGACGACCTAAGTAAATCACTACAACGATCGGCAGTTTGTCGCATTACCTCTCTAACAAGCCCATAGAACTTAGGACAGACATTCACAAGAATTTACAATTGAATTGGATGAACTCTATAAAACTACCAATGAGTGTAAACCACCCCCTACACCAGGACCCATCCATCCAGTAAATTGTCTGCTAAAACATTAAACTATACACTTGCTAGGGTTCAATGACAATATTCCACATAGATGCTGTACGGATTTACACCTGTTCTCATGATTATTGTGGAAAAAAAAATAAAAATAAAAATAAAAATAAAAAAATACGTAATTCTCTACTCTGCTTTAATTAACATTAAAAATTGCAATACACTAGGGTGTCCGTCATAGTGAATTGGTCTACATATACAAATAAACGTAAACGCAACGAGCTTTTGCCTAGGGGACTCACTAACCCCTCCTAAACATTGAGGTATGGTCCTACAATAAACATACGATAAGCTAGCAACAAGACAAAGTATGTAACAAATTGAATATTCTAAATCTCTAATATACACATCAAACATTGTACCAGGATGTAAAAACATAGTTAAAACCCTAAAAATATACAACTTGTTACTGAATTATGGCTGAAATAATGTTCTACATTGCAGATGCGAACGTAATATATCATAATATTCGTATGATTGTATAAAATACACAATACCTTGCATCGAAGAAGAAAACTGTACAGATTACATAGAAAACGGAATGAAATATGCTAAAACACTCGAGTTATAATAAAGCAAGAAGATCAATTCTCTTCCATACCCACAACATACATTAAAACCATGATATAAGAGAAATAAACTAGCATGTAACCAACCAAACAACTAACGTGAATAAGTTACATAACTGAAACACATATTAAATCAGGTGGAATACTTTTACAAGAACACGCAATAGTATATACAAATCGGATGAAATTATTATCCAAACTATTGTATCATACTATTTATAGATATTATATACATTTGAAATAAATAGATGGAAAACACAAAACGTTGCCCAAATCCAAACAACAGGCTTAGAACCCACCAATCAACCACCGAATGAGTCAATTATACTCAAACTAGATATAAATACAAACATCTGTACAGAAAAATATATAGAATCATTAAAACAGACATGAATACATAATGATATAAACACTCAAATATAGCAATAATGGCAAATCAGCCGTGGAAATTAAATTACACCCACCCCTGGGCCAGTTAACTGTTAGTTCGTGTCGCTCAGCGGTGACAAACTCATTACACCCACCCCTGGGCCAGTTAGCTGTTAGTTCGTGCCGCTCAGCGGTGACAAACTCACTACACCCACCCCTGGGCCAGTTAGCTGTTAGTTCGTGCCGCTCAGCGGTGACAAACTCATTACACCCACCCCTGGGCCAGTTAGCTGTTAGTTCGTGCCGCTCAGCGGTGACAAACTCATTACACCCACCCCTGGGCCAGTTAGCTGTTAGTTCGTGCCGCTCAGCGGTGACAAACTCATTACACCCACCCCTGGGCCAGTTAGCTGTTAGTTCGTGCCGCTCAGCGGTGACAAACTCATTACACCCACCCCTGGGCCAGTTAGCTGTTAGTTCGTGCCGCTCAGCGGTGACAAACTCATTACACCCACCCCTGGGCCAGTTAGCTGTTAGTTCGTGCCGCTCAGCGGTGACAAACTCATTACACCCACCCCTGGGCCAGTTAGCTGTTAGTTCGTGCCGCTCAGCGGTGACAAACTCATTACACCCACCCCTGGGCCAGTTAGCTGTTAGTTCGTGCCGCTCAGCGGTGACAAACTCATTACACCCACCCCTGGG
>SDVV010034582.1:0-11157 GCA_016164225.1 Gammarus roeselii
ACTCCTCCACCCTCCCCTCTCAACACCTGCACATCCAACAGCCTCCCCACCACTCTCCTCGATATCAGCACAAAATCCATCAGTGCTCTCTCCACCATAGCACCATGGGCCATCCTTACCCATGTGTACTTGTGAATATCTCGATTCTTGAACAAACTGTTCGCGACCACCAGCTCCTGCTCCATACACAGACCTATCAGGTTTTCTCCACAGTCATTTCTACCGGGAACGCCATACCTTCCCATCACATTCTCCACCATTTCATCTCCTACTCTCGCATTAAGGTCACACAGTACAACTACATTGAAATGACCTCCAAAACTCTCAATACTCTAACTCAAGTCAGTCCAGAATAGCTCCCTCTCCTCATCACTCCTCTCGCTGCCAGGTCCGTAAGCACTCACAAATGCCCATCATTCTACGCCTAACTTAACTTTCACCCACATCAATCTTGGGGACACCTCCTTCCATTCGGTAGCGCTAGTAGCCAACCGATCACTCAATATCAAGACCACGCCTTCTCGTGCCCTACCTTCCTCCACACCAGACTTTCTTCCACTTACAACACCAAACTCACATTCGCCCTTACCTTTCAACTTCGTCTCACTCAGCGCCAACACATCTAACTTCCTCCTAACAAACATCTCGCCAATCTCCCTCCTCTTTACATCACTCGTACTACAGCCACGCACATTCAGCGACCCTAACAATAGGGTTTCGAGAGGCGTGTGCCTCTCCTCCCCCCGCTCGTCTTGCCGTCTTCGAGGAAAGGTTTTTACAAAGAACGGGATTCCTAGCCCTTCGCTCCGCCCCGTTTTGTCGCCACCTACGACACGCTGGGGGTTGCGGTAGCGCGATTTATCATTTGCTGCCATATTTCACCGGAGTCCCAACGCGAAGTTAATGCTGACTCCCTCGTGGGGCGGAAATCAGTTCTTCGTTGAAGCTTTTCAAGGCGTCCTCGCGCAAGCGATGGTCGTTTTCACTTGTGAGATGTTCTGGTGTTGGGCATGTTACCTGAGGGTTGAATACCTCATTTTGGTTTTCGCTGTGTGTCGTTGCAGTTAAACGGTCAGAAGTAGTTGAACGCTCTGATCGAGGCGAGCTGTGGTTTGTGGGGTGCTACTAATCTTATTGCTTCGGGGCGAGAGGGTGTCGCGTATTCCACGGTCGTCGTCGGAGGAATCCTCGTCTCTTGGCCTTTTGCTTTTCGGGTTCTTGGACCTCTCCTCGTAGTCGACCGGGGCAGCATCCATCGCAGTGCTTTCCTGGGCACTGGTGGATTCGTTGCTTGGGGCGCCCGCCTCTATTATGAGGGCGGTCGCTGGGCTGGTTGTGGTATTGTTAGTACTGGAGGGATTTTGGGGTCATGGTAATAGTTTGTGTTAACTGTACACAAATATTGTCTGTTGGGGTAGACTTAGTTGTAGATTCAACTGCTTTTGCGTAATTTAAATTACGGCAGTTTAGATTTTCGTCATAAAAGATTTAGTTGGCTTGTTTTCGTGTGACTCTGCGGTCATTTTGTATGATTGTCATTGCTTTTTGGTCTACCTGCTTAGGGCAGTCGCGGTAACCTGCCTCATGGAGGCATGAGCAGTGGTAGCATTTAGGTTGGTGGGCTGTGCAGTCCTTTCGGTCATGCTCGCCAGCGCACCTTTTACAGCGTTGGGGTATGTATGGTTCGGCCGTATTCCAGGCATTTTTTGCACATAGCAGGATATGTCGCCCTTGGGTAAGTTTATGTTTTTCCCTGTTCGCCCGGGACTTCTATAAATTCCGGTGTGTCACATCCTGGAAAAGTGATTTGGTACGCGGTGATGTGGATGTTTCGTGGTTTAATCCATTCTGCTAGGGAAACGTTGCCCTGTCGGATAATGTTTATCGGTCTGCCTCCCAGTTGTTTGGAAAGCGAGTTCATCATGGCGAATGGGTTCATTGAGGGGGCAACTTTGGTTGCACCACTATTTACAAGCGTTATGAGGAAGTGGGTAGGGAATGATGCTGATCTTCTCTCCTGGGTGGGAGGGCCAGCTTAGGGGGAGCGAGTCGCGGCCGCAGCCTCTCGTCGCCCGACATTGTGCTCTGTATTATTGCAGGATCTCGCTCTCAGTCTTGTCCTGGGGGCAGTCTTCGTGTTCCGTAGGGTGGCCGTTTACTTTGCAGAAAAAGCAGTGAGGTTCTTCGGATGGGACGACAAGGGATCGTCTCGCTTGTCGTGGTCGTCCTGGGAGCAGTGTGAGCATTTTTTTTTACCGTGACAATTTTAGCTCGTGTGTCCGTATTTTTGACATTTATAGCATCGCATCTGACGTCTTTCGAAGGGTGTAACCTTGGTTTTGGCGTCAAAGAAAGGTATGTCTATGTAGTTAAGTGGGGTGGGGCAATTGAATTCAAGCAGAAGGGCCGTGGTGGTGTTTCTTCTTGGTTTGATTTTTGGTGCAATTTTCGCTTCAACTATACATTCCTCGTATTGGACGAGTCCGGTGATGAATTCGTCGACTTCATCACTCGGGAGATCCTTGATGTAAATCAGGCCTGAACTCATGGAAAAAGTTGGGTGTGGTATGATTTTGCAAGGTTTACCGCATATTCTGTTTTTGGAGAGTATAGTGTCACTTTGAAGTTTAGTGTCTACTTTAATGGTAAAGCTATCGTCACCGCTGGCGGTGATGTTGAGAATTGGACGACCAGTCACGGAGCCCAGTTCTTCTCGTAGTTTATATGGGCAAATATCCGGTCTGTCATTGACATAAAATGTCATTTTCAAGTGTTCGAGGAATTTAGGGCCGTTGTTGAATAGGTTGTGGTCATCAAATCGTGTGTATTGTCTCCTCTTTGTGTTTTTTGCTGTTCGGGCGTTACGAGTTTCGGCTGGGAGGAGAGCGATGTTATCGGAAAGGGCAGAGGCGGAAGCACACGAACAGGTTACGGGTTCCCTGGCCTCTATCCTCTTCATCAGCTCTTTCAGTTGGGCGTTCATAGTTGCACAAAGGTTCTCGAGTTTGGCGAGACGTTCGCCGACTTCACTGGAGGGCACCGGGCAGTCCTCTTTCTCCAGCTCGGGAAAGCCTATCATTTTGCATATCTTGCCCAGGCTATTCTGCATTCCGGTTATATTCGCGTCCAGCTTCGAGACGCATTCATTTGTGTCGTCGATTACGACCTAAGTCAGGTCTCCTGTCGATGAGAAACTTCTTAGGGGCTCGTTTTTCTTTCTTGCAGACTTGTTTGAGTGCGACGCTCTGGAGGGGCCATAGGCCCTTCTCCGATAGGGCATGGTCCTGCCCATTGTTTGGTCCCCGGCTTCTACCCCGGGTTCTGGGTAATGAAGGTGGGGCCTCCTTAACTTTTATTCCTGTTGTATATACAAATATATACACTAACTTAATTGCTCTTGAAACTAACCTTAAATCTAAATTTTTTTGTTACGATTTTTTGTTTTTTTGCACCCTTTTTTTACAGATTTTTTTTTGTTGTTTTTAATTTCAATTGATTTCGATTCAAAATTCACAAACACCGGTGTCAGCGGGGGCTCACCTCTTTGTGCACCAAAGGAGGGATGTAGCTACAAACTGAAAGAGGGGGACGGTGGAGGGATCTTCTAACTCAAAACGTATTTACACTAAGTGACAAATTAATATGGGTGGATAACGAGGACACCACGGGAAAGGCGGGTGAGCCTGGGATACCCCCAGGGGGTATCCCTCTGAGGTGCCTTATTGCTCTCGCTCACAAGAGATGATAGTCGATCTCTCCAATTTAGTTGAAAACTTTAACCTTTACAAGACGATATTCGGTCTCGGAGCGATGTTCGGCTTAGAGCGGTGACCGGCTCTTATTTTGATACAGCAAAAAAGTTTCTATACTCTGGACACTAGTACAACTTTGGTGCTTAGACGAAAAGAACAGTATGCGATGATGGTGTTTTCGTACTCACTGGTCACTCATTGGTTACGATTCTGTCTCTGCGCAATGCTTAAATGGAGTTTCTTTTTACTCCCCATTGGCTCCCTGGTCCTCGCCAGAGGCCAAGGGGCTCACTCTTGCAGGCCTATTAGCTACAGTTAACGTTACACGACCACCAATATAAAATCAAAGCAAACAGGCGGTTTTAGGTCCCAGCATATACTAGGGACCAGCCTGTGCTATATCGCCGGTTCTCTGCAACACCAGTTATTATTTGGAACGGGAGCGTTAACACACAAATTCCGGAGTAACGCTGAGACCGGATCACCAACGACGTGGTCCGAATCAGAACATGTTTGATTTGATTTGGGCCTCATATCCACCAAAGCCTCAACGTGAGTCATGGATGGTGAAGAAGTAGGAGGAAAGAGTGGATTCGCGTGTTCTAAGATGGTTCGGGCACATGGAGGATGGATGAAGGGAGATTGGTGAAAAGGGTGATGAATGCGGAGGCGAGTGATTGCAGGCCTAGAGGTACACCGAAGTTTGGGTGGATAGATGGTGTGAAGCAGGCGTTGGGAAGGAAACATGAATGTGAAGGTGGCGAGAGAGCTTGCAATGAACAGTAATGAGTGGAGAATGGTTGTGAATGGTTGATTTTGACGCTGCTCTGATGTGCTTTGAAGCCTCTGGCATCCCGCTGTCGGGATGGTCGTGGGTAAGGGGGGGGCGGTCATTAGGACAAGGCGGGGGTAAGCCAGTAAAACTGTCGGGCCTTGCTGCTGACAACGGATCCTCGGACCGCACTCGTGACCCTGAGTGTATGTTGCGGGGGTACCGGCCGGACCGGAAAGGATTTGATTTGGGCCTCATTTCCACCAGAGCCTCAACGTTAGTGGAAAGGAGGAAGCGGTGAAAGATTAAAATGGCCAGGTGTTGTTGGAAAGTGGGCCGAGTATTTTGATGAGTTGTTGAGTGTCGAGGATGACAGAAAGGCTGAAATTGTTGCTGTGGGTGGTGGTGCTCGGATGCCAGTTCTGGGAGAAAGACTTGTGGCGGACATTACCAGCGAAGAGGTGCAGGAGGCGGTGGACGGGATGAAAGCAGGGAAAGCCCTTGGTTTGGATGGTGTTGCGACCGAGTGCCTGAAGAAGGGTGCAGTAACGATTGTCGAATGGTTGGTGAGGTTCCTGAACTTGTCTTTTGTGGCAGGCATGGTACCGAGTGAGTGGCGCAGTGCCTGCTTTGTTCCGCTATATAAGGGCAAAGGAAATAAAAATTAATGCTGCAACTCGAGAGGTATCAGTCTGTGGAGTGTGCTTGGTAAGTTGTACGGGAGAGTGCTGATCAAAAGGATTAGAGACTGTACGGACTGCGCAATTGGAGAGGAACAGTGTGGCTTTAGGAGTGGTCGAGGGTGTACCGATCAGATTTTTGGTGTGAGACAGATCTGTGAGAAGTACCTTGCCAACGAGAGTATTGACAGGGAAGCGCTGTGGAGGGTGTGGCGTTTGTATGGAGTGGGCGGATATCTGTTGAAAGCGGTGCAGAGTTTCTATGCTGGCAGCCGAGCATGTGTCATGGTGGGAAGCGAGGTCAGTGATTGGTTCACAGTAAAAGTGGGACTGAGACAAGGCTGCGTGATGTCTCCCTGGCTGTTGAACCTCTACATGGATGGAGTGGTCAGGGAGGTGAACGCGAGTGTGCTGGGTCGTGGCTTGGAACTGTTGAAAGCGAATGGGCGGGATTGGCAGTTGAGCCAGTTGCTATTTGCTGATGATACGGCCCTGGTAGCGGATTCAGAGGAGAAGCTATGTAGGCTAGTGTCTGAGTTTGGTAGAGTGTGTGAGAGGAGGAAGCTTCGAGTGAACGTGGGTATGAGTAAAGTAATGAGATGCTCGAGGGCTGTCGATGCGAGCAAAATTAGTGTCACCCTAAATAGAGAGCTCTTGGAGGAAGTTCATTGTTACAAGTATCTGGGCTCCCATGTGGAGATAACTGAACTGGTGGAAACTGAAGTGAAGGCGCGAGTGGAGGAAGGGTGGGAAGTGTTGGGTTCACTAAGGAGTGTTATGAGATGTAGGACGTTGGGGATGGAAGCAAAGAGAGGGCTGTATGAGGGTGTTGTTGTCCCAACTGTGCTCTAAGGAGCTGAGACTAGGGGGGTGAGAGCAGAGAAGAAGGTTGAATGTTTTCGAGATGAAATGTTTGCGGAACATGGCTGGAGTAACTCTGAGAGACCGGATCACCAACGACGTGGTTCGAATCAGAACAGGGATGGTGAATTTGATTTGGGCTCGTTTCCCCTAGAGCATCAACGTGAGTCATAATAGGCTCCCCCGTAGGGCGCGACCGTCGTTGATTCAGGTGAGTCCGCACGGCCTCGCGTGCGAAATATTCGTTTTGTCAAGATGAACTCAGTACATATTTCAATTGTGGCATATTCGCGTACTAGCGCGTACGAGACAGTAAAGAGTTAATGCGTATCTTCGTAAAATGTGTTGTTATTTCTGTGCGTAATGGGGTGGAGAGACCATCTCATTTGCACAGGTGTTCAAGGTTTAGACAGCTTCGTATAGTCCGGTGTGTTTTGCGAAAGCAATAAGCTCTTTACGGTAGGTAGGGATGGCGAAGAAGTTGGAGGACTGAGTGGATTCGCGTGTTCTGAGATGGTTCGGGCACATGGAGAGGATGGATGAAGGGAGATTGGTGAAAAGGGGTGATGAATGCGGAGGCGAGTGGTCGCAGGCCTAGAGGTAGACCGAAGTTTGGGCGGATAAATGGGGTGAAGCAGGCGTTAGGAAGAAGAGACATGAATGTGGAGGTGGCGAGAGAGCGTGCAATGAACAGGCGTAAGTGGAGAATGATTGTGAATGGTTGATTTTGACGCTGCTCTGAGCTGATGTGCTTTCAAGCCCCTGGCATCCCGCTGTTGGGATAGTCGTGGGTAGGGGGGGGGGCCCGCTATTATGACGCGGCGGGGGTAATCCAGTGAAAACTGTCGGGCCCTGCTGCTGACAACGGATCCTCGGACTGCACTCGTGACCTTGAGTGTATTTTGCAGGGGTACCGGCCGGACCCTCTAGCACAAAAAGGCTAAGTTGTGAGGGTGTGAGGTGCACCTTGCCGTTGGCCACCCCCCTTTCTGGTGGATGCGGCCTAGTGTCTGTATCTGTATATCTCAGAAAATATATGATTAAATTAGAGAAGGTCCAACGTAGAGCTACCAAACTAATCCCTTTCCTGCGCAATAAATTGTACGAAGAGAGACTGCGCGAACTCAACCTTTATTTGCTAGAGAAACGTTGAGTTAGAGGTGACATGATCGAAGTAAGGAAGATGACCGCCCTACAAAATTTGTATCTTAACGCTCTCGTGCCAAATAACAACTGCGCAGATTGGTCCCTAGTTTGTGCTGGGACCTTAAACCGCACGTTTGCTTTGACTAAATATTTGAGGTCGTGTAACGTTAACTGTAAACTCGCTATAGCCAGCTAATAGGCCAGCAAGAGTGAGCCCCTAGGCCCCTGGTGCGAACCAGGGGGCCGATGGGGAGTCGAAAGAAACTCCATTTGGGAGGGACACCAGAGACCAAGATTCTAACGGCCAAGAACATCAGCCTCGCCAAGATAACCAGCAACACCTCTGCGGACGACGACCGGAGGGACGGCCGTATCGACGAGTTGACCAGGAACGTCCAAGAAATACTGAATCTGCTGAGCCAAGCGACCGGCCTCTCTGAGCGAGAGGCGGAAGTTTCTGCCGCAGAACCTAGCACAATTGACGACCGTCTAACGAGACTCGAGGGTCACGTCAAGACCATTTTCCTCCATATCCACGAACTTATAAAAAACAAACCAACTTAAGAACCCGCAACTTACGCAAGTACCTCCTCCTCTACATCGGACGACAACTTCGACAACTCTACACCCCACCAAAATCCCAACAGAGCTCCAAGGGCTGCAAGGAAGAAGCAACACACGTCATTCAATGAACACAACTTGTTCAGAAATAGTCCTACCTTCCAGAACACCTGAAGATCACGTTCGACGCCAACGACAGACCGGATATTAGTCCATACACTCTGCGAAAAGAGCTAGGCTCTTTCACTGGCCGCCCAGTCCTGAGCGTCGCCACCAGCGGCGACGAATGCTTTACCATCAGAGTAGACACCAAACTTCAAAGTGACACGATTCTCTCCAAAAACAGGCTCTGTGGAAAGCCATGCAAGATAGAACCACATCCGACTTTCTCTTCAAGCTCAGGTTTGATCTATGTTGAGGACATCCCGAAGGAGGAAATCGAGGAGTACATCACTGGACTCGTTCAATACGAGGACTGCGTTGTCGAAGCAAAGGTTGCACCGAAGATCACACCAAGAAGAGAGACTACCACAGCCCTAATACTAAAATTCAACTGCCCTACTCCACCAAAATACCTGGACATTCCTTTCTGCGCCACCAAAACCAAGGTTCCACCATTTGAGAGACGTCCGATGCGATGTTATAAATGCCAGAAGTACGGACATACGAGAGGAAACTGTAACGGTAAGCTAAGATGCTCATACTGCTCCCCAGACGACCACGACAAACGGGACGACCCCCAGTCATGCCAATCCGAAGAACAGCACTGCTTTTATTGCAAAGTAGATGGACACCCCACCGGACACAGAGACTGCCCAGATGAGGAGAGGGAGAAAGCGATCCTCCAATACCAGATAGATCACGGGGTCGGGCGACGAGAGGCCGTAGTCTCAGTGAGCTCTTCCCAAAATGACTCTCCTACCCAGGAGAGAAGATCGGCACAATTTCCCACTCATTTCCTCATAACGTTCAACGAAAGTAGTGCAAACAAAGTTTCCTTTCCAGCCAACCCATTTATAATGATGAAGTCCCTCACCGAACAACTAGGAGGAAAACCGAAAGAAATACGACAGGGATATAAATACCTGGCCTAAGTCACAGAACGTGAGCAAAGTAACGCTATACAAAAGATTACCCACATAAATAAATTCAAAGTTACAGTTGAAACGCATCCGTCCTTCAACGATACCAAACGGATTATATACACCTCCCGTTACACGCCTACAACAGATCTCAGTGCTTTCGCTGGAGGTCTAGCTGAAGACTACGGAGTTACCAAAGTTCGTCAAGCAACATGGATAAAATCATGTAACGCAAATTCTACTGCATACCAAATTACCTTCCCGGGACACGACGCACCAGAAATCATAGTAATCCCGGGTGAACAAAGAAGAACCAAAACCTACCCAGTAGCAACCCCAATATGCAAAAAATGCCTAGAATACGGGCACGTCATCGCATACTGCCAGCCACACACACCCCAACGTTGCAAGAAATGCGCTGGCGAGCACAACAGAAAAGAGCACAATCTAAATGCTACCACTGCTCATGCATCTATGAGGCCCAGTACACACGGACCAAAAAGAGATAACAATCATACAAAATGAACGCAGAGTTACACGAAAACAAGCTATCCAAATTTGGATAGACGACAACCCAAACTGTCTTGAATATGCCAAAGCAGTCAAAGCGACGAGCCATTCAAGCTCTTCCGACGATATCCACAGATCAGAATAACATTGTAACAAGACTCCAATACTCCTACCTGGCTGCAGTGCTTCCTCACCCAGCCCAGCGACCGGCTCCGCACCAGAGACGCACAGTTCTAGAAACGATTTATGCAAAGACCTGGAGGACGACGAGATGGATGCATCTCCCGCAGCTGACCACACAACAAGGTTCACTACTATAAAAAAAAAAAAGAGATGAGGAAACCACCGATACCCAGGCACCACTGAGCAAAAAGATCAGCAACAACGCCCAAATAACGGCCCGCCAGAACCAAAACCCAGAACAACCTCCACCTGCCTCGAATGTGGCTCCATTCGTGGAAAACCACTGCGAGAGACAAGATCCCCCGTTAACAAACCCGACCCATGCACACCATCAGCGAGAACGATCACCGCCTGGCTGACAGCTCTTATCTAGAAGAGCTCATACGCAAGATCTCCGCACCATCAGACTTATTACCTAGCCCAAATACCTCTCACACCACACAATCATCCACACAGATAAAAGTGGCTACCACAGAAGAAGAGCGCGCTCGTTCACGAAGCAAACGCAGAGAGCACACACCCTTGTCTACCTACAAGAGCATTCGCAGCCGCGACCGCAGCAACCACAGCAGACCACTTTCCACCCAAGGCAGACACTCATAACCCGAAACCCCTGGGCAAACTCTAAAACACGCGCACCATAAAAGCTCCAGCAAATCACGTGACCACTCAAGATCATCAAGGTCTGAGTGCGAGCAGCCTTCAAAATGACCACCAAAACACTCCAGTGGAACTGCCAGGGAGTCTGAAACAAAAAAGACGAATTACTATCCATAATCGCCACCCATAAACCTTCGGTGATTGGCCTCCAGGAGATTAAACTCAGAGAGACCGCCACCTTCAGAATCCCCCAATATATCGTACACCGCCGAGTAGGCCACACCAACGTGACTGCTCACGGTGGAGTGGCACTTATGATTCACCAAAGTGTACCTCACCTTCGTCTTCCCCTGAGAACAGAACTCCAAGCTATCGCCGTAAAAATATGCGTCTCAAGGCCAATAACAGTGGTATCCATCTATTTTATTTTATTATTTGCTTTCATGTTCCACAGGAGTCCCAACGCGAAGTTAATGCAGACTCCCCCGTAGGGCGGTCGAAGAGTTGTGAATTAGGTGACGCGTAGATTAAGAGTTTAAGAGCAGTTTAAACGCAGTCACAGCAGGTTTAAACGTAGTTGGAGTTCGTCTAAAAAAGTATCTAAGTAACAAAGTAACACAATAAATTTGTCATAGGCACCAAGCACATTTGATGCGGCTACTAAGAAAGTTTAACGTGAAAATAAATTTAACAATTTTAAAGGAGCAACTAGCGCAGGTATAGAGTAGGCCTAGTTATACTAAGCCTATAACAAATTAATTTACACAGGTTTTATAAGAGTAATTCTAACGCGGGTACAGAGTAGGCCTAGTACATACAAATCTTACTAAATAACGGATATCTAGAGAGTTGAATCTAAAGAAAAAAAATATGAAGAGCAGGTTGCTTGCAGTCGCAGTTGGTCTTGTGTAAAGGAGTGGTAGCAGCTCTCTCCGTTCTCCGCCGGAGCTCCAACGTGTAGTCACTGAGGGCTTCTTCTCTATCACGGCGGTCCGGTGATTCTGCTCAAC
>SDVV010034583.1:0-11157 GCA_016164225.1 Gammarus roeselii
GGAGGTCAAACTGACGGTGACACAGAAAAGATTAGCGTTTGAGGAGTGGTTGCAGGTGAAGTCGGTGGTGGCTTATGAAAACTACAATGAGAGGAGAAACGAGGCGAAGAGGGTGGTGAGAGCCAAAAGGAACGCTGATGCCCGCTGAGACAGACAGTTGTGCCAAAATTTTGAGGAGAACAAAAAGATGTTCTGGAAAGAGGTGAAGAGGGTGAGACCGGAAAGGAGAAAGTGGTGAATGATGAAAATGCCCAGTTGTTGTTGGAAAGTGGTGATGTACGGAAGAGGTGGACCTAGTATTTTGATGAGTTGTTGAATGCCGAGGATGACAGGGAGGCTGACATTGTTGCTGGCTGTGGGTGGTGGTGCTCGGATGCCAGTTTTGGGAGAAAGACTTGTGGCGGACATTACCAAGGAAGAGGTGCAGGAGGCAGTGGACGTGATGAAAGCAGAGAAAGCTCCTGGTTTGGATGGCGTTACGACCGAGTGCCTGAAGAAGGGTGGAGTGACGATCGTCGAATGGTTCGTGATGTTACTGAACTTGTGTTTTGTGGCAGGCGTATTACCGATTTAGTGGCGCAGTGCCTGCATTGTGCCGCTATATAAGGGCGAAGGAGATCAAAATGAATGCTGCAATGCGAGAGATCTCAGGCTGGTATGTGTGGTTGGTAAGTTGTACGGGAGAGTGCTGATCAAAAGGATTAGAGACAGTACGGACTGCGCAATTGGAGAGGAACAGAGTGGCTTTGAGTGGTAGAGGGTGTACTGATCAGGTTTTTGCAGAGAGACAGGTCTGTGAGAAGTACCTTGCCAAAGGAAAGGATGTGTTCTGGGCCTTTATGAATCTGGAGAAGGCAGACGACAGGATTGACAGTGAAGCGCTGTGGGAGGGTGTTGAGTTTGTATGGAGTGGGCACATCTGTTGTAAGCAGTGCAGATTTTCTATGCTCACAGCCGAGTATGTGTCAGAGTGGGAAGCGAGGTGAATGAGTGGTTCACAGTGAAAGTGGGACTGAGACAAGGCTGCGTGATGTCTCCCTGGCTGTTCAACCTCTATACTGATGGAGTGGTCAGAGAAGTAAACGTGAGTGGGCTGGGTCGTGGCTTAGAACTATTGGAAGCGAATGGGCGGAGATGGCAGTTGAGCCAGTTGCTATTTGCTGATGATACGGCCCTGGTTGCGGATTCAGAGGAGAAGCTATCTAACCTATTGTCTGAATTTGGAACAGTGAGTGAGGGGAGGAAGTTTCAAGTGAATGTGGGTAAGAGTAAAGCAATGAGATGCTCGAGGACTGTCGATGCGAGCCAAATTAGTGTAACCCTAAATGGAGAGCTCTTGGATGAAGTTCAGTGTTTTAAATATCTGGGGCTCCCATGTGGAGATAACTGAACTAGTGGAAACTCAAGTGAAGGCGCGAGTGAAGGAAGGATGTAAAGTGTTGGGTGCACTAAAGTGTGTAATGAGCTGTAGGACGTTAGGGATGGAAGCAAAGAGAGGGCTGTATGAAGGTGTTTTGGTCCCAACTTTGCTCTACGGAGCTGATGCTTGGGGGGGGTGAGAGCAGAGGATTATATGAATCTCACTCCCTGCCTACTTATTTACTTGTAGTTCCATCAGGTTGGTCGAGTTCTGGTGCATTAGCGGCGCAGTATTGTGAACACCGGTACTGCTGGTCTCGACAAGCAGTGGAGTTGGTCTCGAATTGACCGGCTTGTGCAAGGCCACACTTGGCTCCTGGGCAACGCGAATTGTGTTTCCTTCCTAGTAGAAAGGGAAAAACGTACAATCCATTTTTTTGCTACACGAAACAAATCTAAACTATTGGCCAATGACTTCAGAAATGGACAGTGACTCATCATCGTTTATTGTTGTACAAATAAACATGATGCACTGGATGCACTGTTTAAACGAACGAAATCAAAGTTAAAAAATAACTACTTAATAAGTACTAGTCTAGAAATTTTAATATATTCCGATAACAGTTATTGATTATCAAGGTATTCTCCAGTGTTCTGCTTTGAAAATGGCACCTTATTTGTTAAAGAGGTTGTCAATTGATTCAATTCAGCCGCAAGAACTCACATGAAAACAGCCGCCAACTCCGACTTGTCAATTCAGAAGTTGGATCATTACAGGCATCTCTTGCTGAGGGACCTTAATAACACTCGTTCTGAAAACATAAGGAATAGCAGAGTAAAGAAAGGTGAATAGCTTAGCATTGTTGAAATAATATCCAAAATGGCCAATGGAACAAGGAAACATGAGAGTAGGAGCATAAGATTAGTCAAAAATTGTGATTATGACAAATAATTTTAATTGACAAGACAATGGCGTCAGGTTAAACAGATGTTCCTCACTTGCACCCCTACTATAACTAACAGATCAACAAGTTAGTGATTCAACTCGTACAGTTTTAGAATTTAGAGCATTACGCCAAACTATCTTGTCACAGAAGCCTATTTAGACTCATCATATCTGAACTTACCAACAATTGTTGGTCACGGAAACTTCTGATAACGTATTTATAGTCCAGTTGACCCTGGCCGAGGGAAGATCCGCATTCCTGAGGAGTAGAAGAACAATTAATTCCTACTAAGCCAACCGTCGAATTATCAATGAGCTAGTAGTTTTATAACTTATCGTCACTGTCTGTGTTTGTTCCGTGATACGCTTCGCTCTCAAAAGCTAATCGTCCATGGATGTGGGCTGGTTATGGGCTTCTTAGCAAAGTTGTTGAGAAAATAAGCGTGACAAGTTGTCCCCATGACCGATTGAGGTTTCATATTTGTGGTTTCTAGCTTATATGGTTAGACAATGGCAGGTGCAGGTCAAGATTAGATTGGAGTGCTAAGGCTTTCTAGTTTGAGGAATACCCACTGCAATTACTTCTCTGAGCTCGGGACCATGTCCGATGAAGTCGGAATTTATCTTGTCCTCAGGCTTGATGCCGGTTGATGCCTGTAGACAATGCAGCACCTTAGTTCCATCACCACCTGCAGAAGGAGACGAGTTTTTTAACAATTTGATTGCAGCAATTAGTTGTTCATGGAACGTCCATTAACAAACGCTATTAGTATCAGTTCAAGAGTGGTCAGACAGGGAGTTATATATAATAAGGTTTACATAAAGCAAAACAACAATAATATGATTGAAAACCAAATTCTTCAGATCATCCACCACAGCGGAACACGATCATGTCTCCCAATTTCGTCTATCAATTGTACAATAAAAAGATCTTATTTACCTGATTGCATTATGATAAGCAGTTTTACAGTTTTAGTTTCAAATTTGGCTCAACGACGGGTCGTCAAAAGGAAAAGTCCCATACATTTCACTAAAAACACTTTCAAAGTATCATCCGTTGATTATAGATTAAGCCTAAAGGGGAACTGATGTGTGAGACGAAATTTTTATCGTCAGCAGATGGTGTTGTGCCAGGAGTGAGTGGTGCACTCACTCCTGGCACAACACCACCTGCTGACGTAAACGATTTTATCTTGGACATCAGTTCCCCTGTAAGCTTAATCTACAATCAACCGATGGTACTTTAAAAGTGTTTTTAGTGAAATGTATGGGACTTTTACTTCCGGCGACCCGTCGTCGAGCCAAATTTGGAAACTAAAACTGTAAAGCTACTGACAGATGCAACAAACTGAGAACTGTTCTAATACTTGAAAAAACATGAATAACATCTAACCAACTGCACCACAATGTTGATTCACACGAATCATGCAAAAAGTTATCTTCATATCAAATGAGATGACAGTTAGAATGCATAGCTACAGATGAAAAGTACTATGCAACGAAAAAAATCTATGTTCTACCAATTTCTACATTTTTATTAGCTACTTCATTGCGCTAATATTAAAAATTAAGCTTCTAATAGAGGACATTAAAAATAAAGTAAATATGAGCAATTCACATCAATTTTGTGATTAGACCAGACTGTTATAAATAAATACGTTCAGT
Source organism: Gammarus roeselii (assembly GCA_016164225.1). Classification (NCBI taxonomy): domain Eukaryota; kingdom Metazoa; phylum Arthropoda; class Malacostraca; order Amphipoda; family Gammaridae; genus Gammarus; species Gammarus roeselii. Next base: position 3,971 of record SDVV010034583.1, read on the forward strand.
ATAGGTAAGGAAAAGCAATAGGATGTTAGTCGCCGTACATCTCACTATAGGGTACAGCAACTTATCGCAACTTAAACTAAATAAATGAGCAATGACAACAGAAGCAGAGAAGATTAACTCCATAGTCAGCATCAATGTTTTCCATGAAAATTATGTTTTTAAAAATGGATCAGAAGCTGTGTCAATTAACATTAGAAGAACAGTCGCAGAATATTTCGCGTAGACTATGTAGGCTAAAGAGGAAGCAAGCAATACAAATGAGTGGAAGAAAGTGCAATATAAATAAAAATGAACTTATGTAGCCACTCACCAATTGTGATGGTAATTTCTTCAGAACAACTGGCCATCATACCTGCAAATATGAGATAGACTGGAGATAACATAACACAAACGGCACAGTACAAGTGAGTTAAATGTATATTTCTGAACTTTTTTTTTTTTTTAATATTCTCCCGAACAATCATAATTCATGTTATTAATGTTGTAAAAAGACAAATAGAATTGACATGTTGTCCGACATATCTGTATCATTATCTGTGAAGAACATGAACGACCTTAAACACAAAGGAAGTAATAACATATATGTTAGTTTATTTCATAGCATAATGGGGCAAAGTAACGGTGCTAGAATGATTGGTGAGGTTGTGGAATATGTTTTAATCCGTGCGCGGCACCTGTTAATTGCTGCAGTTAATCCATTGGTCAGTTGTTTAGGGGCCGTACATATAAATATATAACAAGAATTAACAGCAAAACGTTGTTACTGGTCTGTTGCGTTTGGTGGGTAAGTTGTGGAGTGCAGATGCAGGGCATATGAGATAGTCTGGTGCACCCGGCGAGAAACGTCGTGGCATTTTGAATGATACAAGGTGAGATGATGCATATGCAGTACAAAAAGTACAAGAGAACAAAGTCAAAAGCGCTGAAACAAAGATGACCTAGCAAACCAAATAGCCTCTGATGCAATGTTGAAAACATGACGCTTCTAAAAATATTTTATGAATATGGTTGAATGAACCAATTGCGCTAGCTCTACTACCAATGTTATGTCACCATGCTAAAATGGCAGAATTGAACCATTTCTTGTGCACTACATATTCGTGTTCTGCCACATGACTTGGTTGTTCATTTTTCTCTCCCCTGTGTTCTTTTGTTGCACAGGTATAGTTTTGTTGATGTAGTTGCTTGCTTGCCCGTTTGTTGCTTGCTTTATACTCCAACCTGCTTCAGCGTAGAAAAGCACCCTGCATGTGCTTGCCTATCTGAGAGGGCCCACCACGTTCGCTCATGGCCCCTTTTTGGGGCACCCTCTTTTGGAGCCAACATGCATGCTGCTCTCAACTGGCTGCCTCCAGCCTGAGTCTATCACTAGCAGAGTCAGGGGTCCTCAGTGTTGTCCTTGACTGCCATCTAGAGGTAAGCTGCTACTAACTCTGCCTGCAGTCTTGTTACGCCTAATGTTTTTCCAGCCTGTCCTGCGTTCTTCTCTCCAGCGTGCCCTGCACAAGTGCGATAGGTGCTGTAGTGGTGCAGTCTTCTGCTACACGGCCTATCAACTGTTTGTGTTCGCACTGTGTTTAGCTCATGTTTCTCGCGTAGTCATATATCCCCTTTCCTACACATAATGCGAATGGGATCGTTGCTGTACTGGTGCATGGGACTTGGAGATAGCTTCATTGGACCTGAACGACTGAAAGTACAACAACTAGTGCATCAGTGCAGCTGAAGGTGACTGAACTAAAAACCAAGAGTACCTGGATGTGTTTCCTGTGTCTGGGAGAGTGGGTTGACCTCAGTTGTGCATTGGTGTTTGGTGTTGCTTGGAAGCATTTATTTAATGTATTGGAAAGTATTTCACAGATTCTGCAGTGAAGTACTGTGTGATTATGCAATTGATTAGCAATGGAAAAGCATATTTATTGATAAGTGCACCTTCTGAGCATTAAGTGCCATTAGTCTAGTGTGTGGTATCAGAGAGCTGCATTGTAAGCTATCAAGATGGTTGTAAGGGTCTACTTTGAAGACTGACCAGGTGAGCAGAGAAGTAGAGAAGTATCTAACTGACATGACCAATCTTCGGCTGCTGAGGTAGATAAGTATAGTTTATAGGAATACTGACTGAAATTTGATGCTTTTGAGTAGATGGCACATTTGATTTCATCATGTGGATATCAGCGCAAACTTGAGTATGGAATGGTGGTAAGAGATAGGCATGAAACATTTGATTTCATCATCTACAGATGGCTCATGGTGAAATGTTTGTTTAATAAGGATGTGATAGATGGCAACATGGTGCAACTATACCCAAGTTATTATAGTTCAGGTCCAAGGAAGCAATCTCCAAGTCCCATGTACCAGCGCAGCAAAGATCATCTTTGCATTATGCGGAGGTGTATTGTGATACATAAATCGTAAGGCAGTGGACAGTATTGTGCCTGCCCAAAATTTTAGGGGTTGTGGGATAGATTATTTATTATCTGTGTGTTTCAGCTCTTCTCATTTCTCCTTGCTGCTGCAAGCTGGACATCCATCTGCCTTGCCCCTCAGTTTGCCTCTACGATTGTCCATGCGGGGTTGCACTTTTCACCTGTTCAGCCTGTAGTTGCACTTCTGGAGGTAAGCGGAGCTGGTTTATTGTCAGTTCCTGTGGGATTAACTCAAGTGCATTTGCTGTTTAGCTGATCCATGAATAGTTTTATAGCTTTGTGAAAATGTTGTCTGCCAGCTAGCATTTTATTGTTCATTGTTCATAGTAGGTCCTTTGGTAAAATTATGCAATGCCATCGTAATTTGGGGTGTTGTCCGTGAGACTTATTCAATTTGTCGGCTGATCAATCTTTTTGTTCCATAGCTATCTAACATTCGTGACCATGTTAATTTGTTTGTCAGTTTACTGAATGACATTGCCACCCTCCTTGTGCTCTTGAGGTTTGCAGCTGTATGTGGTGCCTGCAGCTCCACCCAGATAAGGCAATTGCTTGTGATGGACTTTTGTGATGTCCACACTATCACCGATTCTTCTTTGCAGAATTAGGTTGAGTGAGAAATGTAATAACAGAAGGAAGGGTCCAAAATCAGACCTGCGTTGGTGAAGATGTGGACAGTGATTCTGAACCATTGCTCAGTAAATAGTGATTTCAATTATAAATTGATTCCATGAGCCCTACTTTGGTAAATATTATTCTATACATATTCTCTGATAGTGTTGGCAGCAACATGTGCTCATTGAGGTTGTGTGGTCTTGCTCTGTCAACGATACTTAATGTGATTGCCTCTACAGCTTGCCAGCTTGGTGTGATCCAAACAACCAGGACTGATGCCCCAAGTAATTGCTTTGTTTTAATGGTGGCCTCAACTAATATCCCAGATACTGTGATGAGCTGGATGATATACACTGCTGTGGTAATTCATAAAGTGTCTTATGGTTGCTATAGTCATTTGGCCTTACGATTTATGTATCCTGATATACTTTTGAAATATTGCACACTAAGGAGTTAACATTGCAATAGTGATCCTAAGAGGATATCTACTGGTTAGGATTTCTTTAGTTTAGTTAGTTAGTTTAGCTACAAATTATTTCATTTGAATTATAACTCATGTATCATTTTTGTTTTTTAATCCACGTCTCACTGCTTCTTAATCTTTAATGAATTGCAGTCTTATTGGCCTCTTCTACTCGAATTTGACATTTTTGTCCCCCGCCCTCTTTGCTCTAGGGGTTTTGTTCATGGTTAGGTCTTCCAAGATTTGTGTCCTTATTAGAAATTAACACTGAAAACCATTTTTAAGCTTATTCATGCACCACTTTAAATACTGTTCCCCGTGTATGTCGTACTGGTGTAGTAGTGCAGGCCTACTAGTCAGCAAATTATTATTTTTTCATCTGTGTTTTGTCAGCCTGTTTTGATAAATTTTACATGCAGCCCTTTTTTCATCTTGCTAGCAATTTAGAGTTATATCCCTTCCCGCTGAATTGTTTGTCTGAGTTTATTTAGTCGCTTAGTGCTTGCTTTTGCAAATGCCTGTTTTATTTTATTAATTGTTTTTCTGTTCTTTTCCCTGCTTGTCTTGTTAACGTAATGCATGCTTAAATAAACGCGTATCAAGTAACATACCTCACCGCCAAGCCTTACATACCTCATACCTCACATACCTCAAGTACCAAGCCTTGCAGGTGTATAACTACACTGTCTGACACTCCAGGAAAAATCAACCTAATTGCCAGACATCCTGCTATCTGTTCTTTGTTGAGACCTCTTAAGCTCAGAAGAATTGGTGTGTATAGAATGAATGAGTTCCTAGAGTTACAACATGCAGAGCACTGAGATTACTCATTTCCTTTGGTTTCACTCAAAATCTACCCGAGACTTGGCCTAGTAATATAAGCATACTCTTCATATCAAGTCAAATCATATCGTTAGTATAATCAAGAGTGGTTTACATAATGTGTATCATGTATAGACACACAGCCATTTCCCCCTAGTTAGGGGGGTGGCTAAGTTAGGCAGACACAGAGAGGGGAAGAGCCCAATCTCCCCGCCACAAGACCGCCGTGTTCCTGCCGAGGCTCGAACTTGCGACATGCAGCAACAGAGGCTGACACTGCAGTCGGATACGCTAACCACTTGGCCACGGCGGCCTATATGTATCATAAGAAATGAAATTTGAACGTATTGAACGTATATTATGTGAATCCTCATCTAATCAATCTAGTTATTTCAAAAGTTACTTAGTCAGAAAATACTTGAACCTACATGACACAATGTAAGCTTGGAACTTTGGGGAGGTAGAACCGTCTTGTGATATAGCTACCTGTTGCATGTGCTGTTGTGCAATCGATTCCACACAGTTGAATCTACCTAAGTGTTTTGTCTTGAATGTTCACACTTGTTTTGTCTGGCTTTTGGTTCAATTGTTAGTTGGCTGGTAGGGTGTAATGAGATTTTGTTCTTTGTATTATGAAACTCTACTGCAATTACCTGTACATAGCAGAGTTCATAGTTACATGCTGTTTTATCCTATTGCATACTGTAACAAACCTATGCATTTATAATTCTTAAATTCACTCTGCCAATACTACACTCTTTGCGTAATACTCTTGCAAGTTTGCTATTAACACTTCTACAGAATGTACTTTTAAATAGTTTGTGTTCATTACTGTTATAAATTTATTGTTCATTTTGGCTAAGTAACCAGTCCTCATAGGATCAAGAGTTGCACTAGCTCCCTCCTTTACTGCGGAATTCTTAAATTGATGCAAGAAATTAAATAAAATTGCCAGTATCACTTCTTCTGGAGTCCAGTTAAGATTTTTTTGATATAACTAAGTTTTTATTGCACCTAAGCACTAGAAACCTAGAGCCGATTGCTAGGTGAACCCTGAATCCAATATTGGTCAGCAGAAGGCTGCACTACAATATTCTGGCGCCCCAACACGGACGGTGCTCGGTGCAATTTCAAATCATCAAAAGTTATTACTAAAGAGAAGGAGAGTGGAGCTGGGATAGCAAGAATATGTGGAGCATTGCAGCCTATCAGAGGGCTGATGGGTTGCCGTTCAAGCGAGGCATTGCAGGCTGACGGTGGGAGAGTCCACCGGAGTGATGAGCAGAAAATGAATTTCAAAGATGCCACCATTGATCAAATCCAAACTTTAATTGAAATCCAGTCTCTGCTGTTGAGGCTGAGGAATGAGGAAGTTCAAGCTCAATTTATTGTGGGCAAGATCATTAGAACTGAGGACCCTAAATTGATGCTTCCAGTCACTTTAAACAATTTATGAGCTCCTTTTTCCTGAGTGGACCGCTTCCGCTACTATTCGAGAGACTGTGAATTAGTCAGCAGCCAAGCATTTCCAATTGCTTGCCAGGCACAGCCACATTAGATTTGAGTTGCCTTGTGCTGAGCTGATTCTTTCCAAACACGCATATGCTACCTGGATGAATACTCTTATAGTCATAACGAAATCAACGTATACTCCTATTGCCATAGAGAAATCAACGCCTGGAAGCCTGGTCAGTGCTGCCCTGACAAAGCAATCCAAATCAATAAACACCTCTCATGTGAGAGATACTGCAAGAAAACCAAATTCTGAGGGTGTGATTTCCACACCACTGGTCACGTTGAGGGAATCTGAAAAGGTACTTAATAAGGGGATCTGCTCGACTTCATCAAGGCAAGATGGTTTTGAGAAATCTTCTCAACACAAAGCTCCCTCTACAAAGTTTGAACCTACCAACCTGTCTCTGAGAAGCAACAAGACCCTTAGGTCGTATTGCCAAAGGTATCACCAGACATTGCCATTACACCCAAGTGGTTTGGGACAGCTATCCAGAAGAGAATGTTGGTAAAGAGATTATTAAAACGAGACGACCATCTAACCTGGGACCTCATCCTAGAAGAAGCTGGCAGACAAGACAGGAGCAGGAAGCAGAGCGGATGTTTAGATACTGCAGAGTATGTGGAAAAGTCAGTCAGAGGAAAGCATTCTTGTGTTCAAGTGCAGGGCAAGAGGTCAACGAACATTTTCGGATCCAGGACATTTAGAAATTCTAAGTATGGAAAAGCAACTGCCATGAAGCCACTCCTTTGTTTCTACTGTGATCGTGTGGTGTGGGACGTAATGAGTATAACTGTTGGAGGAAACAACTTTAATGCGTCATATGTGGAAACCAGAACCGTGGACGTTGTGCTAAGCACAATACAACGTGTTAGTGATATAGTTTACTCAAGAGCTAGGCTAGGCTAGGCCACAACCAGCTAGGTTAGACCAGGCCAAGCCAAAATAAATCAAATTTCACCTTTACCACATTTCACAGGACAAATCTAACCAAATACTAGATACTCAGCTAGGTATTACTGGCCAATACACATGGCAAAAAAAAAGTTCCAGTAGTGCTGACGACTACAAGCTGTACCTTCGGTACAAGAGGGTGAAGGAGTCAGCGGTTGCTGGTGTGTCGAGTCTGCAGTCGGATTTGGATACAGTTGGCGCAGTTGCCTTGTCTTGGAACTTGAGGCTGAACTCGGAGAAGTGCGTGGTGTTGAGGTTCGCTCGTGGGTTTGCCGAGTGGACTGATGAGAATCCACTGGCTCAGTACTTCTTGAATGGTATTCCATTGAAGTTTGTTCAATCCCACAGGGACCTTGGTGTGGTGGTTGATGTAAAACTGAAATTCCACCATCAT
>SDVV010034584.1:0-11156 GCA_016164225.1 Gammarus roeselii
CTATTAGTCTGCGCTGCAGGCTATTAGTCTGCGCTGCAGGCTATTAGTCTGCGCTGCAGGCTATTAGTCTGCGCTGCAGGCTATTAGTCTGCACTGCAGTCTGCGCTGCAGGCTAATAGCATTCAACCGTGTTCAAAAAAAAACATAACAAACAAAGGGTCCTAATTTTTGCCTCATGTTTTTAGTGTTTTGATATGAAATTAGTTTATTAGTTATAACACGACCCCTGCTTTCCTGGGTTGTTTCCTGCTCTCCTATGTTGTCCCCTGCCTCCCAGTGTCATCTCCCGCTCCAGTGTCGTCCCCTGCTCTCTGTGTCGTCCCCTGCTCTCTGTGTCGTCTCCCGCCCCCCCCCATTGTTGACCACTGCTCCTCAGTGTTGTTCTCGTCTCCTTGAGACGTCTCCTACTTCTCAGGGCCGTGTCGTGCTTTCGTGTGTCGTCTACTGCTCCTTGTGTCGTCCTCTGTTTCTTGTGTGTTCTCTTGCCAATACATCCCCCCCCCCTCCCCGTGTCGTCCTTTGAATATAAAAAATGAAAGAAGACAACATATCTTCACCCCAGTGCTAGGGACCGCTTACTGGGGGCAGGCTGTCCCTCCCCTCCTCCCTCCAATGTTGTTTTCTGCCTCCTAGTTTCGTCCCCAGACTCCTGAGTCGTTATCTGCCCCCATGACTAGTCCCCTGCTCCAATGTGTCCCTGCTCTCTTCTGACGTTCCCGGTCCTCCTGTGTCGTTCTCTACCCTCTGTGGCGTTCCCTGTTTTGTGTTGTTTCCTTCCCCCTCGTCTCGCTCTCTGCCTAATAGTGTCGTTCTTTGCCTTTTGGTGTCGTTCTTTTTTATTTGGTGTCGCCTTCTGCCACTCAGTGTCGTCCTCTCTCTCTAAGTGTTGTCCTCTGCCTCCCGATGTCGTCCTTTCTCTCTGGGTCGTCCTGTCTCTGTGTCGTCATCCATCTCTCAGTGTCGTCGTCTGCACCTCAGTGTCGTCCTCTGCCTCTCAGTATCGTCCTCTGTTTTCTTTGTCGCCCTTGTGTTGTCCTCTCTGCTCGCTTGTCTTGTCACCTGCCCTTCTGTGTCATCTTCTTCACCCTTGCGTCGTCCTCGACAGAGTAGCGCTGCTACACGTCCCTCCTCTCTGTTCCTTTGTTGCACCCTCTCAGCCCAGTCTTGAGCTCATGCTACCCCTTACCCCTCGCCCATCTTGGAGCCCAACCCCCGTCCGAACTCCCTCCTCTCGGGCTATAAGCTCCCTGTGCCGCTCTGCCTTCTGCACTGACCAACACACGCTACACTCGTGCATTGCAGTCACGCTCGTGCATTACAATCACGCTCGTGCATTGCAGTCACGCTCGTGCATTGCAGTCACCCTCGTGCATTGCAGTCACCCTCGCGCATTGCAGTCACCCTCGTGCATTGCAGTCACCCTCGTGCATTGCAGTCACCCTCATGCATTGCAGTCACGCTCGTGCATTGCAGTCACCCTCGTGCATTGCAGTCACGCTCGTGCATTGCAGATGCAATTGATTTGTATAATCTAATATGCATGGCTTAGAGTGTGCTTGCGTCTGTCCGTCTCATCTGTTCAGTGATAAGGCCGAAAAAATTCGTTGGGTCGTTTCGAAATCTGGAAAGGATTCTACTTGAAAAATATTAAGTGATGTATCACTAATACGCAACAACAGACCATGAGGGACTTTCCTGGCACTAAGAAAATAAAGGTTCAAAGCTAATCACAATGATAATAGGATCATAAATACCATGAAAGGGAGGAAGGGGGCACTGCTCGATAAATCATAGAGGGATACAAAGGAAGTGATTCCCCGCTTTCTAGACCTTTATTTGGAGATATTTGCGTGTTATAAATGACTTCACTGTACTCATAAATGTTTATTTGGGAATGCGTCAATCAAACGATTCCTAATGAAAGAGAGAAGCTCTAATTTAATTGCTCGGTTAATGTTAAGTGGTATTTCACTACTTCATTGGTACATGAATCATTACTCGCCCTTTCAACTACACCTGTAGCACGACACTCCAATGAGCGTCAATGCTGAGGTCTCTCAGACAGGTCTGTATGCAGCTATGGATCATGCATGGTCCATGTACTAATCAGGCTGGCGTATTGTTGCCGTGGCTGTCTGATCAACGAGAGGCGTAGGCTGGGGCGGGAGATAATAAGCAAGGAACATCAATGAAGGGTTTCCAAGTTGGCATGGCCACCGCGTGGGATGTTAACAACTTGACAGAGCGGTTTCATTGCAAGGGGTGAGGCACATCATCTACTATTTCAAAGTTTAACGTTCAATTATCATGTGTCTGTGTTTTTGGAACAAATCAAGTGACCTGTTGTTGGTTTTGAGCCTTATGGATTTGAGTATTTAATATGCTGCAACCCGGTTGGATGGCTCCAGCCAGGTTGATTTCGTTGAGCAATCGAGGTGTCAAATAGTCCCAACTATTTGCATATATTGAAACTGAAGCATTCATAATCAAATGATGGAAACACAGTTTTCAAATGTTTGTACTTATTTCAGCTTTACTTAAATGCATTTAAAACTTTATATCCGGCTACTGAGAACGCCACCTCAGTTACTAGCGGGTCACGAGGAGCTCCAATCAATGGTGTACCGAAATAAATAACCGGTTAAGATGCACCTTACCGTCTCAGCTGAACGTGACAGCAACACGAAGCTCCGGCTCAGCTGAACATGACAGCAACACGAAGCTCCGTCTCAGCTGAACATGACAGCAACACAAAGCTCCGTCTCAGCTGAACATGACAGCAACACGAAGCTCCGTCTCAGCTGAACATGACAGCAACACGCAGCTCCGTCTCAGCTGAACATGACAGCAACACGCAGCTCCGTCTCAGCTGAACATGACAGCAACACGCAGCTCCTGACCAGGTGACCGCGATGTTGAGCGTGTCGTTGCTCGCCGCCATTAACTGGCCCCACTCTAATGGCGGATAGCTCATCAACAATGCCCTCCCCTACACAACACTGTTCGTGTCACTATAGTGTTCGTATAACCACTAAGGACATTGAAGGTTCTCTGTAGGTTAGATGCTCTGAAGACTATTAACGGGTGTATATCTTCTGACCAATGCATCGTCAAGTTGGAAGGTGTCCTAGTTTGGCATCTCTATGAGGGATGATAGGTAGGTGCAGTGTGCTTCACTTAGGCATATGACTGTACGCGGGGTAAGGCAAGTTGGTCCTCTACCGCACGCTACACGATCATCTACTGCTGTTTTGGGTCACCTACCGCACACAACACAATCATCTACTGCTGTTTTGGGTCACTTACCGAACGCAACACAATCATCTATTGCTGTTTTGGGTCGCCTACCGCACGCAACACGATCATCTATTGCTGTTTTGGGTCGCCTACCGCACGCAACACAATCATCTACTGCTGTTTTGGGTCACATACCGCACGCAACACGACCATCTATTGCTGTTTTGGGTCACCTACCGCACCCACCACGATCATCTATTGCTGTGTTGGGTCACCTACCGCACGCAACACGATCATCTACTGCTGTTTTGGGTCGCCTACCGCACGCAACACGATCATCTATTGCTGTTTTGGGTCGCCTATTGCACGTAACACGATCATCTACTGCTGTTTTGGGTCACCTACCGCACGCAACATGATCATCTATTTCTGTTTTGGGTCACCTACCGCACGCAACACGATCATCTACTGCTGTTTTGGGTCGCCTACCGCACGCAACACGATCATCTATTGCTGTTTTGGGTCGCCTACCGCAAACAAAAAGATCATATACTGCTGTTTTGGGTCGCCTACCGCACGCAACACAATCATCTACTGCTGTTTTGGGTCGCCTACCGCACGCAACACGATCATCTACTGCTGTTTTGAGTCACCCACCGCACGCAACACAATCATCTACTGCTGTTTTGGGTCACCTACCGCACGCAACACGATAATCTATTGCTGTTTTGGGTCACCTACCGCACGCTACACGATCATCTACTGCTGTTTTGGGTCGCCTACCGCACGCAACACGATCATCTATTGCTGTTTTGGGTCGCCTACCGCACGCAACACGATCATCTACTGCTGCTTTGGGTCGCCTATCGCACGCAACACGATCATCTACTGCTGTCTTGGGTCGCCTACCGCTCGCAACACGATCATCTACTGTTTTGGGTCGCCTACCGCACGCAACACGATCATCTACTGCTGTTTTGGGTCGCCTACCGCTCGCAACACGATCATCTACTGCTGTTTTGGGTCGCCTACCGCACACAACACGATCATCTATTGCTGTTGTTTTGTTTATGCGCAGCAGCGGCTAACGTTGGTTGACGATTCAAGACTCGCCAATCATAAATTATATATTTTTTGCCATGTATTAAAACTTGGTGGATAATTGATTTCTAGAATTCATTAAGAAACTTTGTTCAGTTATTTAATCATTACAAAAAAGTCATCAGGATTAATTCTTCGTCGGCGGATTTTTTTTGTTTCTTGTACAATCACCATAAACAAATACACATCAGGTTCAATTCTTCGTGGGGAGAGTACTTTCGGTCTCTTGTTGTACACTCGCCATGAACGGATGCTCTTTCGCGACTGCACAGTCACTTACAAGAAACGATCAACGTCGGCAAATGCTGTTTGCTGCCTATTTTGTGACTAAGAATGGTGTTGAGAACACATTGATAAAGTCGTAACAATGACCACCACTCTGTGCATGCAGAGCTATTCTGTGACCATGAATGATATTGGGAACACATTGATAAAGTCGTAACAATGACCACCACTCTGTGCATGCAGAGCTATTCTGTGACCATGAATGATATTGGGAACACATTGATAAAGTCGTAGCAATGACCACCGCTCTGTGCATGCAGAGCTATTCTGTGACCATGAATGATATTGGGAACACATTGATAAAGTCGTAGCAATGACCACCGCTCTGTGCATGCAGAGCTATTCTGTGACCATGAATGATATTGGGAACACATTGATAAAGTCGTAGCAATGACCACCGCTCTGTGCATGCAGAGCTATTCTGTGACCATGAATGATATTGGGAACACATTGATAAAGTCGTAACAATGACCACCACTCTGTGCATGCAGAGCTATTCTGTGACCATGAATGATATTGGGAACACATTGATAAAGTCGTAGCAATGACCACCGCTCTGTGCATGCAGAGCTATTCTGTGACCATGAATGATATTGGGAACACATTGATAAATTCGTAACAATGACCACCGCTCTGTGCATGCAGAGCTATTTCAAGTGCAGTGCAGCGCTATTTCAAGTGCAGTGCAGCGCTATTTCAAGTGCAGTGCAGCGCTATTTCAAGTTTAGTGCAGCGCTATTTCAAGTGCAGTGCAGCGCTATTTCAAGTGCAGTGCAGCGCTATTTCAAGTGCAGTGCAGCGCTATTTCAAGTGTAGTGCAGCGCTATTTCAAGTGCAGTGCAGCGCTATTTCAAGTGCAGTGCAGCGCTATTTCAAGTGCAGTGCAGCGCTATTTCAAGTGCAGTGCAGCGCTATTTCAAGTACAGTGCAGCGCTATTTCAAGTGCAGTGCTTGTAACTCCTGAGAGAGAGCCAAAGGTATCACATCAACCCCCCGCTGTGAACATCACTCGTCAACCACTCTCTTCTCTACGGTCGTCGAAGCTCTTGGTGCAAGAGTGTATGCTGGTACCAGCGTTTGCCTTGATAGCTGGAGGTATCTTCGCCACGTGTTCATTGATTTCTTGTAACTGACCGCAGCAATATATCGATTATGAGCAACAGGAGGAGAGGGGGCGGGGGAGTGCCTTGATAGCTGGAGGTGTCTTCGCCACGTGTTCATTGATCTCTTGTAACTGACCACAGCAATGTATCGATTATGAGCAGCAGGAGGAGAGGGGGCGGGGGAGTGGGCAGCAACGGTGTGTAGTAAACATGAAGCATTCGATCATTTAATGGTTGGTTCCTCGCAGTCGAGGTGGAGCCGCTGTGGAGGCTGATCGCAGTTGTGTGGTTCATGTGGAGTGGATGTTGGGATGTGCCTTTATATGAACCTCTATAGGATATAGGTGGCTTCCTCGTAGTACGGAGCTGTTGCTAGGCAAAGCACGTTATCTATAACCGCTCTATGATCGCTGCCCTTTAGTAGGATTAGGTTAAATGCATGAGCAGGTAGGGTTATGTGGAGCCTGTAGCGCCCATGGTGGGTTGTAGCAAAGTGAAGGACATCCTTGCCGGTGTGTGTATGATCATCACCACCACAAGGGTTAGGTACTTACTTGTTTACCGTACATGACGTCTATAAAGCACAGCTGGCGTTCCAATTCTTTTGTTACAGCCAACTGACCGAGGCTCTGTAGAGGCAGGGGTGCAGTGTTGACCTTTCCCGTCACAGTGTTTTATTGATATCAGGGCCGTTGTCTCAGACCAGACCATCTGTCACTAGCCAATGAACAGCCGTCATGTCACCGCTGCTCAAGGCCATCTTTGTTTCGTCTCATGGCATTCCTAAAACTGTTCCACGTTCTCTTGGGGTGGATGGATGATTATTCATTTTAGAGATCATTAACACTATTTTATTATTTCTTCTTTCTTGGGCTCTATTATTTATCTCTGACCTTTTTTCATGGTGATAAATTTTGCATTGATTATTATTTATTGAGGTAGGTTGAGACTAGGTGACCCAGGGAATTGGGGGTACTCGTGGGACTCCCGGAACTCGTGGGACCCGGGGTTTCGTGAAACCTGGGGACTTGGAAGACCATGAGGATTTGAGGGGGCCCACATGGTCCATTTTGGGGCCCTTTGGGACACCCTTGAGACTCTTTGGGACCCTCTTGAGAAACTGTGGACCCTCTTGAGGACCCTCTAAATCTTGGAACCTCTGCGCCCCTCCCAACGCTGTAAAACCCATATACAGAGGAATGTATAAATGTGGAGTGCTTGAGTAGAGAAATTAGTTATTACAGTCCACAGCATTGCTGACACAGAAGGCGGGAGCCGCGTCGAGGCTGGTCGAGATGCGTCGAAACTGAAGCGAGTCGAGTTGGGTGCGACGAGCCGAGACTGGCCGAAATGATACGAGACAAACCGAGATGGGACCCGGGGAGTTCGGGGGACCCGGGGGACTTGGGTTACCCTCCGGTGCTCATCGGGCTCTTTTGGGATCCAAGGAACCTCTGCCCCCTTCCCACCGCTCCCACCTTAAAATGCTTGAGTAGAAAAATTAGTTGTTACAGTCCACAGGATTACCGGCGCAGAGGGGGAAAACCGCGTCGAGGCTGGTCGAGGTGCGTCGAGATCAGTCAAAACACGTTGAGACAAGTCGAGTTGGGCGCGACGAGTCGAGACTGGCCGAAATGAGTCGAGACAAGCCCAGATGAGCTGAGACGAGGGGACTCGAGGAGTCCGAACAGTTTTTCAGGCCATGATGAACCTGCTCTTTCTTCTTCGCGAACCACTATTTTGTCATCTTGAACAATGCTAATGTATTTGTGCGAGAGTTCCTGTTGGTGATTGTGTGAATGAGTGTTTTTCCAGTCTGTGCTCGGTCGCGCGTGCACGGACCATTTGTTATTTCTGTGGTTGACGGGGGCCGCGTAGCTATAAACACTGTGATGCGTTGCGGTTGGAGTTTATCTAATCCGTGAAGCCGTAGACCTTGTACCAATTTCGACAAAACTATGTGTGCGCACTGGCGCGCGTACATATTATTCTTGACGTTCTGAGGGGTTGGAGGCAGGGATTCGCTTCGTCTGAGTCTTTATAATACCTGAATTGATTAATTATACTCTAACCGAACTAGACCGCGTAGATGAAAACATTGTATTGCGTTGCTGTCTTAGCTGACTTTGTCCGTGTAGTCGTAAACCTTGTACCAGTCTCGACGATGCTACCTGTACGCACTGGCGTGCATACATATTACTCATGAAATTCTAAATGATTAAAAGCGGAGGTCCGTTCCGTCTAAATGATTTTCTTGTGCGCACCAGCGTGCGTCTGACACGACTGAAATTCTCAAAATGTTTTAACTTTGAAGACGTTATTTTTCTCGCACACAGAGGCTTGCGAGCCTTCTGGAATCCATGATCGTCGAGCCTTACAAGGGAGCCTGTTATGACTCACATTGAGGCTCCGCTGAAAATAAGGCTTAAATCAAATCAAATCCTCGCTCAACTCCGGTGCTTGCTTTTCAAGCCAAAGATGCATATGTGGTCAAGAATTAACTTCTTCTGAGCAGCCTTATTCCAAGAAAACATTACTTTGCCCTTGCCTCCGCTTGGAGCTGTGAGGCGGTGCACTCTCGCAGCCAGATGCTGTACCCACAGCACGCATCAGTTACTCGACACAGGACATACACTCACGTATCTATGATACGTAGTCGGACCAAAGCTTTTATCCTCATCTGTCCGGTGAAGTTAATTGATTTATTTGTATCCTAGATACGTGAGTGTATATGTAGGATACACAGCTGTCGGCCATCAAGGGTTACGTTTGCTTTAAACTTTGCGTTCAGTGTCCGGTTGAGACAGTGCACCCACCGTACAGCTTACTGCCAACAAGGGCTGCTGGCGTCTCGTCACCCAAAAAAACAATGTATGGACATGGCTTCAGGTCGGAAGCTCCGCGCTTCTGAGTGTCAATGACACTGATCGTCATCAGGGAGGCAAAATGTCGACGCGCCTGCTCCGGCTGCCCCCTCGCGCCTCGCTGTGCAGTTCCATATATTCCATCAATAGCCCGGGAAGAAAGCTATATTCCATCAATAACCAGGGAGGAAAGCTATATTCCATCAATAGCCAGAGAGGAAAGCTATATTCTATCAATAGCCAGGGAGGAAAGCTATATTTCATCAATAGCTACCGAGGAAAGCTGTATTCCATCAATAGCCATGGAGGAAAGCTATATTCTATCAATAGCTACCGAGGAAAGCTGTATTCCATCAATAGCCAGGGAGGAAAGCTCTATATATCATCATTAGCCTGAGATCGACGAAAAAAAAGCTATATTCCATCAATACCAAGAAAGGAAAGCTATATTCCATCAAAAGTCAGGGAGGAAAGCTATATGCCATCAAAAGCCAGGGAGGAAAGCTATATTCCATCAATAGTCAGGGAGGAAAGCTATATTCCATCAATAGCCAGAGAGGAAAGCTATATTCCATCAATAGCCAGGGAGGAAAGCTATATTCCATCAATAGCCAGGGAGGAAAGCTATATTCCATCAATAGCCAGGGAGGAAAGCTATATTCCATCAATAACCAGGGAGCTAAGCTATATTCCATCAATAGCCAGGGAGCAAAGCTATATTCCATCAATAACCAGGGAGCTAAGCTATATTCCGTCAATAGCCAGGGAGCAAAGCTATATTCCATCAATAGCCAGGAAGGAAAGCTATATTCCATCAATAGCCAGGGAGCAAAGCTATATTCCATCAATAGCCAGGGAGCAAAGCTATATTCCATCAATAACCAGGGAGCTAAGCTATATTCCATCAATAGCCAGGGAGCAAAGCTATATTGCATCAATAGCCAGGAAGGAAAGCTATATTCCATCAATAGCCAGGAAGGAAAGCTATATTCCATCAATAGCCAGGAAGGAAAGCTATATTCCATCAATAGCCAGGAAGGAAAGCTATATTCCATCATTAGCCAGAGAGCGCTAGCCATGCAATGTAAGGCAATGGCGTTGTGTGGCGGACGACGGTTACAGGCCGCGAGGACGGTTCGGTGCGTGGGGGAGTACCCTTTCCGCCCCCTCTTTTATCCCCGTCTCCGTCCCTACCCCATCCTCCGCCTCTTCTACATTCCTCCCCCTCACCCCCGCGCCTTACTACTCCCGTGTGCGGCCTCCTTCAATGCCCTCCCCTCCAACCACCCTTCCCCTTCCGTCTCACCCCAGTTAGGGCGGTGATAGTTGCTGTGTGCCTGTTGTTCTTGTTACTGCTTGTTCTGTTGCTGTTGCGAGGTTTGCGTACCTGTCGACCGACGTCTGAGTTTGGCCCACCTCTGACTCAGCTTACTAACGATGCTGCTCACCCTCCTTCGTTCTGTAGTGCCGGCAAACAAATGCAAACGAGCAGCTGTCTTTTGGGGGTTGAGGCCTTAAACGTAAGAAGTATTTCATTACTATACCTCCACTTTAAATCTTATAGGTGCTACAATTATACAAAGATGCATCCATGCGACGAATGCCGTTACTCCATTACAGGAATAGCTTAGAATTCTAAACACCGTTCACCTCCCGGCTCTCCCTTTGAGGCACAGAGAAGTCGCCTCCTCAGCCTGCGGTTCCAATGGGGTTGGGGTGCACCACAGGCTGACCGCTGTGCGCCCGTGCATCGTCCTTATAAGGGTAGCTGGGCAGAGAGTGCCCAGTTTGGGTACGGCGGACCGATTGGTAGGCGTCGATTGACCAACTCAGAGACAGTCACCTCAAATGGACGCTCATCTAAACCCTGAAGGCTGCAAATGTTGCCATGTTTCTGTTGTAATAAACTGCTGGGTTAGTGACTCAAGTTTGTAAGAGAGCCACGGAAAGCAGGACCTGCGTAGAGCAGGACGTGGTGATAGCAGGACCTGCGATACAGAGCAGGACGTAGTGATGCAGCGACGGTATTGTTATCAGGTACGACGCAGCTTGGTTCATATTCTTATCCACTACCATGTCAATAATGAAAACGCTGCCCGTGAGGGGCAGTCATTATTTCAGCAGTGACGCTACTACTTCTGATCTTGGAATATCATACAGTTCACGCGCACACGAGTCCTGCAATCCTCCTCTCAAGAAGCTAGTGGTGCGTGGCTTGTTTGTTGTCCGAGTTTTTTTTAAACCAATTGAACGATCTTCATTGAATCTTCTGCGGGGAATGGATACAGCTCCACTACACCGACACTAGCGGTGCAGCTTGCAAGATCTGTCGTTCCTTTGTTGACTGTACCGAGAGTAGACTGTGGCCACACCATCAGCACTCCTCCCCCACCATCAACTCCATCACCACCGCAGGTCGTCCCCTTGGCTCAGTGCCTGCCATGTGCACTACGAGCTAAACAAGCTTGGTATTGTAAGGTATAGCATGGTGGAGGCCGCTCTCTGTTGGCTCATCTTCCTGTGAGCAGGGCCATCTCACGCCCACATCAACCGTACACTGAGTGTC
>SDVV010034585.1:0-11156 GCA_016164225.1 Gammarus roeselii
GCCCCGTTTTGTCGTCTCCGACACGCTGGGGGTTGCGGTAGCGCGATTCTACTCCCGGCTACGGGGCGCCCCTTTAGTCGCCTTCTACGGCACGCGGTGGATACGGTAGCACGATTCTAAGGCCCCGGCTACAAGGCTGATAATAAGGGATCTAAATTTGAACAGCATTAAATGAATTCAATCCCCTCGTATTTATAGTCCCCGATTTTGGTCTCTTTCAACAACAACACGGTTCATTTAAATTCTCACAGTGATACTAATACGTAAGTATAAATAGCGCTGACAAGTAATGCAAGAATAGTTGGGACATTGTAATAGTTATTTACTCGTTCGTCGAATGTGAAGCCTCAAGCCTGCATGACGGGACGAGACTTCACGCCGGCCAGACGCTCGTTGGCTGCTGCGAACCTTGTTCCGCCCCGCTGCATTGGGATGATGTCTTTCTCCGCCATAGTTTGCCCGGTGATCGAGTGCTTTATATCCTTTTTAATCAAGTTTACGGCTTCCATGGTGACAACATCACCAGTTTGTTGCAGGACGGCGCAGGGGATAGAGTTGCGAAGCACGTCTATTCGGGTGAATTTGACACTAACCAGGTCTTTCATCTTCAGAGGCTTGCCACTCAAGGGGCACAGCACCTTCTGCTCCGGCTTACTGATTCTGGTCTGCTTGTTGTCAGGAGTGAGGGAGGGAATCCAATAACTGGGTAGCTTTTTGGCCAAGTCACCCTTCATGTTGCTGATGCAAGACACAGAATGACTTGTGCTGCTACTAGATCCTGCTATCTCTACAGAAGCAGTGCGGGCCGCCAAAGAGCCGGAAGCCCCACTTGCCTCACTCTTGAGGAAGAGTTCCAGTTGTGAGCGTTGTTCTGCTGCACCCAACTATTTGAGCTCCAACTGATCTTTGTTACATTGCTTTTCATACTCCTTTGTTTTTCGCCTAATTTCACTTTTTTTGGAAAGAATGTACTCAAGAATTGCTTCTCTTTCAAACAGATAACCTTCCTCCCTTATCACTGGATCTTTGCATGGGTGCAGGCTGATAAAGCAACTATCAAAATCTTTTACTCCATCTTTTCCATATCGAGCAGCCAGAGCACCATATCCAGAGGCTTCAACGTCACGTTTCTTTTCATGATATGAATAGACTGAACTAGCGGTGCAGTTCCGTGAATGACGAGTCATCTTGTGCAAGAGAAACAGTATCTACTTCCAAAAATCTTGACAAAATCAGTTATTTTGTGGCACGGAAGCGTTGTTTTTTGGCGACGAAACAATCCACTCTTTAACTGGTATCAAACAAGGGACTCTATGGGCCCGCCCTCTTCTCCCTTATAGTCGATCAAATTGCGCGAAGTCCCGTTTCAGAGTTGAACATTTGATACATGGATGACGCCGCACTTGTGGTTACCCGGATTTCATTTTAAAAAACTTCCGCGACTTGCGAAAAAGTTGAACCGAGTAGGCTTGAACATCAACGGGCAAAAGGTGCGAGCTGATCCACGTTAACAAATCGGGCATTGCTCCCAGAGAGTTCATTGAGACTATTTTCCACGACAATCTTTTACAACACGATGAGGTAATCCTTTAAACCAAAATTGCGTCTGCCGAACGTAGTATTTCTTGGCGCACCGGTCTCAGTCCATGCCCTTCCAGAAGCGCTTGAAGGCAAAATTGACTACCTTAAAATGATGGCTTCTTGACTGAGCGCAACTGAGCCACACTAAGCTCTAACCCTGCTGAAAAACTGTTGCTCATTCGCAAAATCCGGCATCTGTCGCTCGTTGCTCCCACGTACCTGCATGCCAATAACATAGCTAGATTCCACGATTCAATCCGAGAAGCTTTCTCAACAATTACCAACTTTTAATTTCCAGATTTTTCATGGAAGCAAGCTACTCTACCAGTCAGCTCTGGTGGTTTGGGCATTCGCAAGGCACAGGATGATACCTGAAGGTGTAGTCAAGTTCTACTCTAGTCTCTAAAGGGATGCCAGCAACAATCATTATTAAGGGAGCAGCAAACATCCACGATTGCTGTTGTCCAGTCGCAGCTGCTGTTTTTCAATCTGTCACAAGTTTTAATGAATTTGGTATACGCTGTTATCTGCCTAACGCTGAGGCAGTGTGATATTGTAACAAGGTGTCCGGGAGAGATTTTTCCTCGAAATGGGAAACATCATAGAGGCAAATGAAAGCAAATTATTAAAAGTATCAAAGCATTCACAAACGAGTCATTGAAATTGCAATTCGGATGTATTGTCTTAGAAAGGGATTTATCTTTTGACGCGTAAAGGTCAGGGTAAAATATATTGCATAGGATGCGTCCAGCACTGAGACCACGGACTGCTCTGTATTGTTTTCCCAATAGATTGTATCTCTCTGTTCTTGTTAGAGTCTCCATGCAGTGCGCCACTCAACACTTTCTGGTACCGCTTTGTGTACGATATTGCTCGCTGTCTCGAGCAAGGCGTCCCACTACACCTTGCAATACTGTCAGGAAAGAAGGAACGGGCCTCTTAGCTGCATTCCAATCGTTAAACCCGCAAACGAAATAAAAAATCTTACCCCACCTTTGACGTGTAGCGAGAACATGAAACAATGAAGGGAACGTAAAATTGAGCTGGGAAAACAAATTGAACCATGTAAATGACATAGAAGAAATCATTCCCGCTATCTCGTAACACTTTCATACGAGTTATTTTCAATATATTACTGTGACATCAAACGTCGGGACTCGGTTGTTACTAATTTGAAATGCAGTTAGTTGAACGATGTGCACCTCTTAATGCAAGCGCGGCTTGCGAATGTTTCGGATATAATTTCGCACACTACTAAGGACTTACCCGGTTAGAAAACAGCATAGTGATACGGGCGTCCGTTCTCAAATCGTCCATTGTGCGGTCAGATTAGGGATTCATCATAACAATGATTATCAGCTGCATAGTAGGCAGCTGATAATCATTGTTAATAAACTATGCAGCTTGACAGACAACGACTCTAGTAACAGTGAAACAGAATTGACGAATTGTATTGCAGGTGGCCGCTTTCGGGGCTGGTCCACTACTCATTTAACTCGATATCAACGTAACACACTGTTTGCGAAGGTATCATGTACACACAGACGTATTTTAGAGCGGTGTTGGATTACTACGTCTAATTCCATTTTTATCCATACTAGATTGTGGCCGTTCTAACGCGTTGGTTGCAAGATCTAGTCATTGGACTGTTCATCCAAACAAACGAGTGTTCGTATTCACAGACACACTCATGATATTCTGTGGAACGAGTTTATCGAACAGAATTGCAATGATTGGAAATGTGTTTCAGACTATAAAAAATGGCCAATTCGACAATCGAACTTTTCTTGTCGGTGCCCTGCCGATGAGTTCCCCAGTCAAGGTAGAGTTATAATAGGATCAATTCTATATTATCGTATATAACCTCGAATGATCCTTTTCCCAAGTAACTAAATACCACACAAAATGGCGGAAGGTATTGATTATCAGGCGTATCTTCTTTCATGTTAGTTCTCCCTATTAATCGTTCGTGTGTTCAATAAATGATCGGAATTTTTATGCCAAGTGCAAATTAATACTTTCCGCAAAGACGGGAAATTAGTCATCAAGAAAACGTCACGTCTGTTGAACCAATCTCTCGTCTATACTGTTGAAGAACTCAAGATCCTGCCATTAACACGATTTCACGGTTTATGATGATAAATTGTACGTTTATGGTACACAGAATATTGAATAGCATTGGCTCACTTCCAATTCCTGGAGGCGAATCACTGGTCATGCAGACACACGTGTTTTTTATTAATCCCGGAGACTAGGCTCACATTTTCTTGCACAGAACACACTTTCTGGCACTGAAATATCGATCCCGAACGCTCTGAAATGTGCACTGCTTTCCATCTGAATAATCGATAAAATAACTCTTATATCTCAACAAAGAGATTTATTTGCAGCTGTTCTGGGACTAAGTTCAATATAAGGTACATTCTGTAAACAGCTGTGATGTATAACCTTTTTTCAATAACATAGATGATAATGTTTTATGACAATTTGCCATCTATAATGTCAGGTCACTCTAGATTCGCCTACTTTGCCAAGCAGTGAAACATATTAGCCGATTTTGAATATTCGGTTAGGTTTTGCAGCTTCCGACGAAGCCCCTGCAGCAGTAACCGCTAATTGCCAACTACGTTAATGTAAGCAAGGGATCACTAGTACTGCGTCAATGATACCTTGGCGTAAGCGTTGCATTAGCCCTTATGAAGAAAACACAGACAAGAGCAGACGAGGAATTCGCCAATGAAAGGAGTCGATTTTGGCCCAGACGTATTTGATTACTTTCAATTCAACCACTTTAGCCTAACATAAACTGGACATAACATAAAATTAGCAATTTCTGTCTGGCTCATCATAACCAAACTCTTTGTAAAAACCGATGAACGATATTGTACATGTATTTCAGTTCCAGTGAGCCCTCGGGAAATATAGCCTGTAAGATCCCTAGGCTAAGGCATCACTCGTACACGTTACCAAGTTAGGATGCGGCTTCCAACAAATAGGTCGCTAGTCCTCGATTGATGAAAAATAAAGGAGCGTCTACGCCAGCGAACAGTGGTATCACCGCCACTTGTCTTTTATTCGCAATGAGCGCTCTCGGATTGTATAAATTAATGTATAAGTTAATGTATGTAACTTTTACTAGCCGGTGGCGTATGAAGACTTATTTTTATTGTAATGAATATATAGGCTATACGTGTAGTTCTGATTTTTTTTTCGCTCGAAAGGAGCCTTGCCAGCAGTAATTGGTAATTAGAAACAGCAACGCAAAAGTGTCTGGTAATTTAAGACTGTGTCATCTTTCAGTGCCATCAATTTATCACGAAAAAGTCGATGTTTATTTTTTTTTGTAGGAAAGTGGTAGGTATCATGGCTTTTTATTGAAAAGCTTATGTTATAGTGTCCAAATTCCAAGGTCATCACGATACATTACGAATAAGTTTGCGTCGTACTTCATTCATACGTCCGGCCGCTGCTTGTTGAATGCCAAGCATAACACCAAAATGTTTGGCTATCATATAATTCAGTTCTTAGGAACGTACACTGCGCGGTAATGTGTTGGTGTTCGACAGTAACGCATCTGCAAACGAGTTTGACTTGGATATAAAATTGCTTGATTTTGACTTTGTGTATTCTGAGTCGTTTTCCAGTTCCTGCAATGTATGCTTCTTCGTACTATTGAATAAACCAAAAACTAAAAACAAAGCGACTCTTTTATCGCGGGTTGTGAAGCCGACAAATTTAATTTGATATTTTCACGATAATATGTAGAAAGGTTGTATCTACAGCAGACTTGTCTTAAGCATGACATGATGGCAAACATTTCATCAGTGTTTACACGTAGAAAAAAATCCTCTTATGTCACTGGACTAGAATAGAATGTTTGAGGAAATATGTTGTACCCAGAGGCTTAACTTTATCAACCTATTATACACAAAAAGCATGTAATAGTATTGGCATTGATGAGATGCTTGGCTATCCATGGTGGTCTCTCAGTATCACTATCGTCGATACTGAGGGACCACCTTCAACCTTGACCCGAAACAGGATTTTGACCCCACTCAAGCTCATTGCTGAAAAGGTGTTCTCTTAACGCTCGACAAATGACTCGCTCCAATCGTTCGGTCGCCACTTCAATAATACCAGAAAGGACAACAGCTCCCCCTGAGAACATAGGTGACCCTTCGCCTAATCCGGGTCCACCTCAACCGAGCTCTCCATCCCTAACCTTAACGTCATCCATGCCCTTGACGAGCTCCTAGTGCAGCACAAAGGGTTGTCGGTTATCCTTCACATAGGCGCCACTGTCTGTAAGGGTCCACACACCCGACGATGAACGGCAAGACAGATGGTGCTCGATATTGCAGTGTGTGTTGATGGGCATCGGCTGCGTTATTAGAGGACTGGCAATAAATCAGGGGGAGAGAAACGTCGCTGAAGTGTGCAAGGAATGCATATTATTCACCGCTCCTAAATTAACATTGATCGAGTTAGTGAGAAATAGACGTCATTAATATCGTTGTCTTGCGTTGTCGGTATGTTATTAGTAAATGTTCAGAACATACCAATTTAGTTGTTTTGATTGTGTATAGCTATTCACATTATGATCAGGTGTTCGGGGTTAAGTATAACATTAGGTGAGCTTGTTTAGCAAAATTTGATGTCAAGGCCGTTCGCACCACTCCAGTTGCCCAAGCATAGTCTCGGGTCAGGTAAAGGTGTAGGTATAGGTGTATAGATGTAGGTAAAGGTGTAGGCTATACAACCATTAACTCAAGCAAAGTTCTGCTACGAGTCGCTGTCTCTCTCCTGTTCCTTTTTTAGCGTTTCAACGAATTTATTTTTTCTCTATCTGAGTTCAGACACCATTCTAGAATTCCTGATTCCCTCCCATTCCACCTTTATTCTTCTGTTTCAGTTCGCCTTCGTTACCGTAAAGGATCCTATTCACGCCGCGTCCAGGATAACTGCCCACAGTCGTTTATTTCTTAACGGAGGAAGGCAACGCCAGCAACGGTGCCATGTCCTCTTATGGAGAAGTGATTCAATCAAATCAAGTTAAATAAGTTCATGGTTTTTGTATGGATATTACTTGTGCTGTAGACATACGCCCATTTTTCCCAATCCTGAAAGGTATATGGCTTAGGTTAAGTTTAGGTGTATGATAGTTTTATTTTGCCTGCCTGAAAATCAAATAATGTACTGAAATACTGGCTTGAACTCCTGTGACTTTGAACTGTTATGTTTTTGTGAATTGTTTTCCCAGTTGAGAAATTCGGTTCTATAAATTGATATTGAAATATCAATTTGAACCTTCTTATGACCTAAATACCCGGTGCAATGGGGAACCAAATGAATACAAAAATATGCATATTATCTATAACCCTTCCATTAAGACTTCACATTTGCACATTATGGAAAAGCTCTAACTATTTTCAATACAGATAGTTTCGAATTTTTTAGTAGAAAAGAAAAACACATCTATAAAAGTTAAATTAGATTTAACTGGGTGCTAACTTACCCTAATTTTGAATGTCCTACAACTGATTCATAAATATGTAGAAACATGTTTAGAAAGCATCAAACGGCGGTTATTTTTAATAGCACAACTCTCATCGAACACAACATGGGCCTAGTTGTCCTGGATGAAGAAGTTTGTGCGTACGAGATGATGAACAATGACTCTTAAATTATACGACTTTCATAACACCTATTCAAAAGTATTCATTTACCAGATGGGACTATTAACCTCTTATACTCACGGGGTGCAACCTATTTTTCACTCAAATAGCTTCTCTGGATTCGTGAAATTTATTCATCTTAAATTGACTTGTTTACATCATTTCGATAATTTTTTCCCACGCAAATGGCGATTAAACATATTTCGTGATGACCAATACTTTGATCGACCATCAGCAGTACAGCTCATTCAAAGTTAGGAGTCTTCGAAACTTTTGCAGACATCTTCTTGGATACTTCAGTATTTAGGGGACGATTGATTACCGGAATAATTGCGATAAACTGATACAAGGAAGTCAATGCTGTGAGAACAGTGAGTAGTATTACTTATCAAAGATAGTGATGTTCAAATGTATTTGCAGTATCACCGTGATCGTGCAAAAGACGAGGGTCCCGAAAGGACAAATCACAATAACATGTGTACGTTTAATGTTTACTGTGGATCATCGACGTTATTGCGAAGGTATTTGTTGCAAGCGAACAATGCTAATAAGTCGAGGGGATGCCCAGCAACAGCTTGTACTTTCAACACTACATTGCAGCTACAGTAATTGCTATAATCCGTTTAAACAAGGGAATGAAAACGACAACAGAACATGATATACATTACTGACGGTCATGCCATCATCTGATAAGGTATAATAACATGATATACACTACTGACGGTCATGCCATCATCTGATAAGGTATAATAACATGACATGCATTACTGACGGTCATGATATCATCTGATAAGGTATAATAACATGATATACATTACTGACGGTCATGCCATCATCTGATAAGGTATAATAACATTACATGCATTACTGACGGGCATGCCATCATCTGATAAGGTATAATAACATGATATACATTACTGACGGTCATGCCATCATCTGATAAGGTATAATAACATGATATACATTACTGACGGTCATGCCATCAAATGATAAGGTATAATAACATGACATGCATTACTGACGGTCATGCCATCATCTGATAAGGTATAATAACATGATATGCATTACTGAAGGTCATGCCATCATCTGATGAGGTATAATAACATGATATGCATTACTGAAGGTCATGCCATCATCTGATAAGGTATAATAACATGATATGCATTACTGAAGGTCATGCCATCATCTGATGAGGTATAATAACATGATATGCATTACTGAAGGTCATGCCATCATCTGATAAGGTATAATAACATGATATGTATTACTAAAGGTCATGCCATCATCTGATGAGGTATAATAACATGATATGCATTACTGAAGGTCATGCCATCGTCTGATAAGGTATAATGTGGGAGACAAACTTTATACATTCAGTTATTATGGTGTCAGTGAAGTCTCCGGTTAATATATATTTTTTTAATATGAGACACAAAATCAATATTGATGTGTGAGTCCAATTTACGACGTGGTATGATGTGGGTAATTCTCATTTAATGTCCAAATTCTCGAATATAATAATTTAATGTCAACATGAACCATTATGGATTCCTTCAAAAATGTGTAAAGCATTTGAATATTGAATATTTCAAATAACCTTGGATTCCTTCCTTTCCCTCTGATCCGAATGTCACAGAGCATCACCATCTTCATTCTAGTACTTTGTCGATTAAGAAACAGTCCCTGATCTGGACAGTCATTCCTCGAACTTTGCCAGCACGCGTTCACCAGTAATACTCGTTCAGGACTCTAGGATTGTTATAATTTGGTGGCTTGACTACAATTATTTACATACTTCAGTCAAACAGTAATCCGGTTATTGGATTATTACTCATCTAACCATTCACATTGACAGCTAAAGGTATATGAACAAGTAAGTTATCACTCGAGTTTGTATGCGTTATGGTTAACTTGAATTAATGTTCCTCTTGGAAATACTGCTGAGCTACAATTAACTTCAAAGGGTCAATTACCATACCACTATACTTGTGACATAAACAAATAACAAACGACGTAAGACTTAATCATCAGGCAGATATTGAGTCCATTAATTTCGTTAACGGTGTTCATACCCATAAGGTTATGGACCAAGACTTTTGCGATATTTTTATGCGAAATTGCATGACAACATTATTACCGGTAATTGTTGGCCGACGAGGACATTATGGCCACATATTGGATCAATTATAATACATGGATTGTATTTACTTTTGGTCTATTAGGTTAGTAATGTCCAAGAATTGTTCCTGTTCATTTATTGATGTTTGCCCTGGGTTAGTTGTGATCACCATCTGCCTCAAACCAAACTGACATCATTCAATGATCATCTATCATCGGGAAGCGGCTAAACTCAATTTAATGGATCCCTGCCTATAAATGATAATAAGGAACCTTAGGTCGGATCTAAAAACAATGAGGCAACCTCGCATGACACAAGTAACGCTAAAGTCGCTGTCAAAGCCAATTTTCAACGGAAACGAACGATTAAAATGTATGGGAATAAAATTGAATTAGTCAACGTCAACGTAAAACACTCATTTTACGTTGACACTATCAGTAGAGTCGTACGAGTATTTCAAACGGTCTTAAGATACTGAATGACAACGAATTACAAATGGTGAGCGAAAATATGTGTAGCCGCAGTTGAAAAAAATGTAAACTATGTGTAGTTGCATACTCTGAGAAGAGCAATGAAATGATTGTTCGATGTGTACGGAAATAGGCCGATCGTGATATGATATTCAGTTGCTGTTGAGTTGAACAAAATGAAGCATTCCCTTGTGACAGAGGTGGCGTCAACCATCATTCAGTGTATATAAGACATGTCCATATTAACCATATCTTCACCTAAAATGTGTACGATTTCTCATTTCCAATTTGAAACGATTCAAATAATACGAACTAAATTGCACGACAAAATGTTCGAAGTAAATCCAACCAGCAAAATTTTAAACTGTAAATGTTCGAAAAAACATACGTTTATCATCGAAGGAACAGAAAATGGATGTAATTTTATAAGGTTTCATAACAATTTCCGTGCAAAGAATTTCTCTGCTCATGTGCTGATATCGACGGCGGGTGTGGGCTCGAGGTGATGATGTTGACACATCCGCTGTGATGTTGGATAATCAAGGGAGATTATCAATATTCCAGAGGTTCCAATACTTGTTAGTCGTTTACTGTTCCAACAGTTACTGGATACGGACGTCAAAGTATGACAATACTCGTGAGTGTGGCACGCGCAGGAAAGTTTAGCAAATGCCAATTGATGTCCCACAGTTAAGTTGCTTCTAAACATTATCCACTAGCGTATTGTATCATAAATAATTAATACGGGTCGTGATTTCTCGTGAAAATTTATCACATTACAAAATCCTAAATCAATTGATGTCTTTGACTTGCCTAACAATGTGAATATTGAAACCATAACTTAAATCTACACAAGCCTTCTTTAGTCATAATCATCTGGTACATCCGCCCGAATTTGTCGCCCTGGTCGTACAGAAGTGCTCGATACTTCATGAAATAACTAAATATTTATCAGACTGTAATTCGAATGAGAAACAATTGAGGGCAAATGTGTAAATCAACCCGACACAAACAAACGAGCAAATGCAACAACATCAAATGATCTATCATCCATTAAAACACTTGTCTCCATTATCGTGCTACCCATAACCTAAGGAAAGAAATCAGCCGTATCCGAATACTTAGGAACGTGACGGAGTTAGGCCCACACAGAAGAGGGAGACCCCCAATCTAACCGCTCCGCACTACCCCATATCCTCAGGAAATCAAGAGGTCTACAATCGAATAGTTACATAGCTCCTTTCGGTGGCCTTTTTTTGCATACATCAACGCAATATTTTTAAATCGAAATTCATCCTCATTATATATATA
>SDVV010034586.1:0-11156 GCA_016164225.1 Gammarus roeselii
AGATTGGATGTAACTAATTGGAGTAACTATCGGCGCTGGTCGGCCTTCGTTTGATGCCAGGGCAGCAAGCAACACTCCTGACCAGATTGGGTGTAACTAATTGGAGTAACTATCGGCGCTGGTCGGCCTTCGTTTGATGCCAGGGCAGCAAGCAACACTCCTGACCAGATTGGATGTAACTAATTGGAGTAACTATCGGCGCTGGTCGGCCTTCGTTTGATGCCAGGGCAGCAAGCAACACTCCTGACCAGATTGCATAACGATTTTTGATGTTCTGTAGACAGCATTTCAAGTCGTTTAAAAGTACCCTACATGTTTTGAGTTCCCACATGCACAGTACAAACATGGCGAGCGGAGTGTGTTCGGCTGTTCCTAACATTGTCTGTACTATGCATTGTTTCTAAAATCTCATAGCTGGTATTGCTTTCCCCTTAAAAAAATTTTCATTACCTGCTCTTGGTGGAACAATCTCTCTCGTTTCCACTAACATCACTAAGCAATGCATTGTTTTGTCTTGTTACAAACTTTGATTATATTCTACACTATTAACCTCCTGCAAAGTTCCAACAAAAGGTCCACATCACCAACCCACTCCATTTGATACCATCTCTTTCTCATCCCCCTATATAGCATTTAATGGCGCGTGTGGGTTTGTTCTTCTGTCCCTCACTCAGCGTTGGTGGATATTACTGAGAAACGGCTGGGAAGATCAAACATTATCTTAAAGTAATGCTACAAGAACCGCGTGCCATAATGTGGATTTATCTACAGTTAGCCTTTTTGATATTGTCCTTCATTTTAAATGGACATACCTTCTTGATATTGTCCTTCAGATTAAATGGACAAATCTTCTTGATATTGTCCTTCGGATTAAATGGACAGATCTTCTTGATATTGTCCTTCAGATTAAATGGACAAATCTTCTTGATATTGTCCTTCAGATTAAATGGACAGATCTTGATATTGTCCTTCAGATCAAAAGGACAGATCTTCTTGTTATTGTCCTTCAGATTAAATGGACAAATCTGGAATTACATAAATTGTTCATTTTATGAGCATCCATCAATCACAATCCTCAATAGGAATAATGTTGAAGCCATCAGGCCAGTTATTGAACTCACAACTACAGATGATCTACGAGCTCTCTTTCTGTATCGTCTAATTTCTTACCCCTATTTGTCTGCCTGAACAGCTCTCTAAATATCGTCTGCTACCGCAAAATAAACAATGGGTAAAGCTCTCCTGGCGACGCGAGAGGCTTTTAGTTCGATTGCGCTAAATCAAATGCCCGGGGAAAAGGTTTATTTCAAGAAGATGAGATAATAATGTTGGTCGACCCGCTGCTGAAGGAGATTTAACAGTTGATCGGACCAACAAGTCACTTTAATACTCATTGATGCGTTAGTTTGATGATGCGACGCAAAGAGACGCGAACGATAGACACTGTACGGACGGATACGCTGATATGCGTTAGTTTGATGATGCGACGCAAAGAGACGCGAACTATAGACCCTGTGCGGACGGATACGCTGATATGCGTTAGTTTGATGATGCGACGCAAAGAGATGCGAACTATAGACACTGTACGGACGGATAAGCTGATATGCGTTAGTTTGATGATGCGACGCAAAGAGATGCGAACTATAGACACTGTACGGACGGATAAGCTGATATGCGTTAGTTTGATGATGCGACGCACAGAGATGCGAACTATAGACACTGTGTGGACGGATACGCTGATATGTGTTAGTTTGATGATGCGACCCAAAGAAACTCGAACTATAGACACTGTACGGACGGATACGCTGATATGCGTTAGTTTGATGATGCGACCCAAAGAGACGCGAACTATAGACACTGTACGGACGGACACTCTGATGACAGTTGAGCGACCTCTCATTTGGACCGCGTTATAAGTTATGCCTCGTGTGGCGTGTGGACGAATCTGGACACGTTTGGACATTGACTCGTATATTGAATACATTACGCCACATAATCTTCAACGCAGCTATTGTGTTTACAAGTGTTTACAAGTGTTTACAAGTGTTTACAAGTGCTTACAAGTGTTTACAAGTGTTTACGAGTGTTTACAAGTGTTTATATGCGTAGGGAGACAACAACAGGCCTATTGGCCCATACTAGGTTGCCTTTTGATAGCAAAAGGATTAGTTCTGAAGTAGAATGTCTATGAGAGCTTCGTGTGCCATTTTTTTTTTTTATAGCAACAGGGAAAGGAACGCTCTAGCTATTTATCGTCAATTTATGAAGAACTTATTGAGCCCCGACTTGATCATTTCGATTCTTTTGCTGTTTACAACCTCCGCTGGAAGTTTGTTTCATTCTTCGACAACTCAATACGTGAAGAAATTGCGCGTGATGTCGAGTGAGAGACGTTTCTTAACAATTTTGTATCCATTGTTCCTAGTCACTCCGCGATGCGTGTGTGCCTGCCTGTCTTTATCAGTATTCTAATGTGTTACTGGTATTCAAATAATCAGCATTTTCAAATGAAACCGGTTTGCAGTGACAAAAATCAGAGAGAATTTGAAGTGGGCAGTATCATTGCACTAAACTCTGAAACCATAAACCAAGCAGCCACCATTTGATCAAGAAAGATTATATCCATGATATGTTGTCAGTTTACTTATTTGAGAATTTGTACCGAAAAATATCTCAAATGAACTCAATACCCTAAAACCTATTCCGCAATAAAAAGAAACTTGCACTAACGCGCATACGACCATTATCAAATCAAAGCAAATCAAATCAATTAAAATTAAAATCAAATCAATGAACGGGATCACTACTGCCAGAGTTCACCAACAAGAGTATATCGAATTTTTGTACCTGCTATTACTCCAGTTCCATTAGAATAAAAAAGTAACAATAGGTTACACAAAATTATTTGTTTATGTAATTTTTGCGACAATCATTATCAAGTGGAAACTTCTGAGACCTAAAAACTAGGAGCAATTGTATAAGCTATTCTATCTCTAAGGGTGCCCTCACGCCTCTCCCTCCTCCCCCGCTCCCCTACAGCCGTTGTCAGAGCCGATCGTCCCCTACACCTCAACCGTATGATAAGATGTTACTGGTATTACGATTTTCAACATTGTCAAATGTGGCCGGTTCTCTGTAACAAAACCACAAGTTTCTTGTATTAGGTAGTATCATTGTATTGTACCACTTTACATCTTGCAGCTTAGAATTGTGCTACGATTTCATAACACCCCTCTTACTGAATTTTAATTAGTTTTTCTTCATCTTCTGATACTCCGCCGTTCATGTCTGGTACAAGATTGGTACCCAGAATCATGATACTATTCCTTTATTGAGATGCAGATGGGAGCAAGCACGAGTTAGTTTAGCTTTGCATTCAACCCAAATCCCGTAATAGGAACTAACCCTGCGCTAACGCTCATCCGACGATTCGCGCATCAGACTCTCATTTGTATTATTCCCGTTTTAATTCCGTTTTCGAATCGTCGACATAATCGTTACATTCCGCATCTAATTATAGTATTGCATTCATAGCTTCTGTCTACAAGAAATCACAGAAGATAGAAATCAAGCTAACGGTTCATTTTCCCACCGGTAAATTCTATAACAGTACAAGATGGTTCAGGATAAGCTAGAATGTGGCATCTGCCTCACCTCGTACGCCTCCGAATTAATGGATTGCCAAAGTTCTTCTGGCTCTGCCAGGTCTTTGCGTAGCAGTCTCAATTGGGGAATGCAAGACATTGCGCTTTAAATTTTGTCAATGGGCAGAGGAAACCAAACAACAGAAAGCACAAATCCGTCATGCCTCCGATGGCTTATCCAAAACAGAGACAGTCTTATCCAATGTTTCATCCATAACAGAGACAGTCAAGACGGATTGTCGATTGCTAGCTATTGAAATAAAATTGAACAATTTTACGTGCTGAAACAATTAAACGTGCTGAAACAATTTCCCGAATTTAAAGATCTGATAAGCAGCGAATTAGCAGCAGTCAAAGAAACTGTCGAGGCAACCCAAAATCAAGTGGAAGAACTGCAGGTGCACCAAGACTCCGAATGCACCATGAAGCTTTCAGCTCTAGACGCTGAAGCAAACGATCGTATTAAACCGATAGAAAACTCAGTCAAAGATAGCGAGGCACTGTAAACACCTGTAGTTAGTAGGAGGCAGCCACGCTGTGACAATGCAACACACGTTGGGTCACAATCTCAACGTTTCAACCCAATACTTGTAACCGATTCGATGTATTGCTCGATGAAATGGATTCTCAGAATACAGAGGTAATTATTGTGATTGATGATTACAATGTCACCTTCTTCAAATCAAATCAGTGAAAAAGGAGAATTCAACTGAAAATACTCGGCAAAGCTGATTTGATAACTGACGAGGTCGAAGGCATAATCGCAAAGGAAAAAATGCATTCATCTAAGTGAATTATAATATAAGTCGGAGCTAAAGACCTGTTGCAGACGGAATCGACTGCAATCGACAACATCAAACCTTCGCATACGAACCTCCATGTCACTGACATCCTGCCTCGTCCGAACAAAAGTAGATAAAAGTTAAGCAAGATGATTTTACTTAACAATCGCATAGCAACTTTCTGCAAAGCCCAGAAAATCTCTTTCTCGGCTCATTGGGATACGATAATCGACCCAAAGTACAATAACTTTGATAGAAACACCAACAAGGCTCGCATTAACACGTATGGACTTGATACCATCGAAAAAATCCCTAAAAACATCGGCGCTGCACTTGTCAACCGTAAATAAGTCAAAAAAACGTAAGCGATATCATACCAACAACTTCGCCAGCAGTGCCCGACGAAACGACACAGCGATCTCCGCCCGTTTCAACACGAGATACACAACAAATACAAGTGCCCATCAAAACACCAACACAGGTCCTAGCAAAAAAGTCCCTGTGATCAATCCAGTCCAAGTTAGAGGCAGTAGTCGCAGCTCCGCTAGTACAGCCCGTGTAAACGAAAACGAAAGTCTTGGCTCCGACACAAGACCTCAGATTAGAAGCAAAATAAGTCAAGCAATTCAAATCAAGGTGACTAACGGTGCTCTCAAATGTTACTACGTGAACGCTGGAAGTCTCAGAGACAAAATCAAAGAATTAGGTATCCCTGCATTGAATGAAAGTTTCGACTTAATAGCAATCACAGAATCGTGAATGAAATTGAGCACCAGGCATTATTTAGGCGAATTTACTCTTCCCGGTTACTCGCTACTTCACAAAGATAGACAAGGCCGAGAGAGAGGAGGAGTGCTGTTTCTCGTGAAAAACACTCTGCAAATATTAGAAGTGACCATTCCAAACAACAGGCACGACATAGTGTCAATCCGAATCAACGGTAAACATATAAAATGTCAAATCACTCTCGGCTATCACCCCCCCTCCCCCCCACAAGCATGGTTGCGGATGATATCGATCTTCACAACACCCTCGTCGATGTTGTCACAGCACAACACAGTATTGTGCTGGACGACTTCAATATCCCCGACATTGATTGGAAATCAGACAAATGCACTGCTACCGTCCAACGTCTGATTGATTTTGCAGACAATAAGTTTATGACCTAAATGTGAAAGACACATACAAAAGGTAGCAACATTCTTGATCTCCGATTTAGTGCACGCAACTCTCATGTCACGAACGTCGGAGTAGGCGAACCACTCGGAACTAGTGACCATAACTATCCGTTTTTTGATAGAGCTCGAGTTGAAAACATCAATAAACTGCGAAAAAGTTCCTAACTTCAGATTAGCTAACTTTGATGGCTCAAGAGAGTCAATTGTTTCAGCAAGTATAATCATCGGACTATTTCTTGACTGCACTTAAAAATAACGAACATGAACATATCCCGGGCAAAAACAGTTGAGCAGCAGTCTATCAGCCCAAGTACTGGAAAAGAGAATTGCAGCGCCTTCATTCACGAAAGAAAGCAAAGCATTCGATAAAGCAGAGACCTTCACATGACGACATAGCAAAAAATGAATACTAAATAAGCAGACGAGATCTAAAGAGGATCCTGAAACGTAAGAAGAAAAATTATGAAAATGAAATTGCTGCCAATGCCAAAACTAATCCGGAACAATTCTTCAGTTATACTTCGAGCAAAAAAAATCCAAAATCTGTAATAGGTCCTCTTGAGAACGATGTTGCTGAGCTAGAAGCGGACGACCTCATAATGAGTGTTCTATTTAATGAATACTTCTGTTTTGTATTTACGTTAGAGAATCAGGATATTCCTAATCCTGAGGATATCATAGCGGCAAAATAAATTGAAGCTTTCACCACAGTGAACTTTTCCGCCGTTGAAGTTATTACATATATAAATAAATTGAAAAAAGCCCAGTCTCCAGGTCTAGACCAAATTAATTTCAGAATTCTACATGCGACTAGAAACGAAATCACCGAACATTTATTAAACATTTCCACCCAATTTCTCACAAATGGCACCTGCCCCTTTGAATGGAAAAATGCCAATGTTAACCCAATTTTTAAAATAGGGGGCAAAAGTGTTCCGGCAACTACCGTCCAATTAGTCGCACCTCAGTCATTGGAAAGTTTGATAACGGATATAATTACAGAATTCCTAGAATCGAACCAATTGATTGGTGACTCCCAGCATGGCTTTAGACACAATCGTTCCCGTCTCACGAATCTGCTACTCTTTTACAGAAATATAATCGAAATTCACGACACAAAATTTCCAATCGATATCATTTATCTTGACTTTCAAAAGCCCTTCAATGAAGTCCCCCACAAGCGCCTAATTAGTAAATTGCACAGCATCGGTATTCGAGAGTAGCAGATTCGTAAGACAGGAAAGTTTGTGTTTAAAGCCACGCTGGGAGTCACCAATCAATTTGTTTGATTCTAAGAATTCTGTAATGTTATCCGCTATCAAACTTTATCTCAACTTGCCGATGACTGAGGTGAGACTTCTTGGACGGTAGTTGTCGGAACACTTTTTGTCCTCTATTTTAAAAATTAGGGTAACATTGGCCTCTTTTCATTTAGAGGGGTAGGTGCCATTTGTGAGAGATTGGGTGAAAATGTTTGATAAATTTTCGGCGGTTTCGTTTCTAGTCTCTTTTAAAAATCTGGGATGAATTTGGTCTGGGCCTGGAGATTTGGTGACTTGAAATTTATCTATATATTTATTAACTTTAGCGGCGGAAAAGTTCACTGTGGTGAGGGCTTCAATTCGTTTTGCCGCTATGATATTCTCAAAATTAGGAATATCCTGATTCTCTAACGTAAATACAGAATAAACATATGCATTAAGTAGAACACTCATTTAGGTGTCATCCGTTTCTAGCTCACCAACATCGTTCTCGAGAGGACCTATTACAGCTTTTGATTATTTTTTGCTCAAATTATAACTGAAAAATTGTTTCAGATTAGTGTTGGCATTGGCCGCAATTTCATTTTCATAATCTTTCTTTTTACGTTTCAGGACTCTCTTTAGATCTCGTCTGCTATTGCTGTATTCATTTTTTGCTACGTCGTCATGTGAATGTCTGCTTTATCGAATGCTTTGTTTTTTTTCGTGATTGATGGCGCGG
This sequence comes from Gammarus roeselii, assembly GCA_016164225.1. Taxonomy (NCBI): domain Eukaryota; kingdom Metazoa; phylum Arthropoda; class Malacostraca; order Amphipoda; family Gammaridae; genus Gammarus; species Gammarus roeselii. The sequence continues at coordinate 7,588 of SDVV010034586.1, forward strand.
CAATTCTTTCTTCAGTCCTTGGGCTGATAGGCTGCTGTTAACTGTTTTTTGCGCGGGAAATGCTCATGTTCGATATTTTTAAGTGCAGTCAAGAAAAAGGGAAGCAATTGATTGACATTTTGTCCGAGGGTTATATTTGCTGACGCTATTGACTCCTCGAGCTCTATCAAAAAACGAATACAGTTGTGGTCACTAGTTCCGAGTGGTTCGCCCACTTCGACGTTTGTGACATGAGAGTTGCTTGCACTAAATAGGAGATCAAGAATGGTGCTACCTCTTGTAGGTGTCTTCACCATTCGGGTCATTAAATGATTGTCTGCAAAATCAATCAGACGTTGGCCGGTGGCAGTGCATTCGTCTGTTTCCCAATCAATGTCGGTGATATTGAAGTCGCCAAGCACAATACTGTGATGTGTTGTGACAACATCGACGAGAGTGTTGTAAAGATCGATATCATCTGCAACCTTGCTTTTAGACGGGGCGATAGACGAGAGTGATTTGACATTTTATGTGTTTGCCGACTACTTGGATTGATACTATGTCGTGCCTGTTGTTTGAAATGGTGACTTCTAATATTTGCAGAGTGTTTTTTTAAGAGAAACAGCACTCATCCGTCCTTTCGGCCTTGTCTATCTTTGTGAGATAGTAAGTAACCGGGAAGAGTAAATTCACCTAAATAAAGCCTGGTGCTCAAATTCATCCACGATTCCATGATTGCTATTATGTCGATGCTTTTATTCATTGCATGGATACCAAATTCTTCGATTTTGTCGCGGAGACTTCTAGCGTTCACGTAGTAACATTTGAGAGTACCGTTAGTTACATTGGCTCGATTTGCTTGACTTATTTTGCTTCTACTCTGAGGCCTTGTGTCGGAGTCAAGACTTTCGTTTTCGTTTACACGGGTTGTACTAGCGGAGCTGCGACTGCTGCCTCTAACTTGGACTGAATTGATGACAGGAACTTTTTTGCTAGGACCTGTGGTGGTGTTTTGATGGCACTTGTATTTGTTGTGTATCTCGCGTTGAAACGGCTGGAGGTCGCTGTGTCGTTTCGTCGGGCACTGCTTGCGGAGTTGTTAGTATGAAATCGTTTACGTTTTATGACTTCTTTTCGTTGACAAGTCCAGCGCCGATGATTTTAAGCATTTTCGTGTTAATGCGAGCCTTGTTGGTGATTCTATTAAAGTTTTAGTACTATGGGTCGATCATTGTATCCCAATGATCCGAGAAAGAGATTTTCTAGGCTTGGCAGAAAGTTGCTAGGCGATTGTTAAGTAAAATCATCTTGCTAAACTTGTATCTACTTTGGTTCGGATGGGAGAAGATGCCAGTGACATGGAGGTTTGCGTGAGAAGGTTTGATGTTGTTTAGCATGGCTTCATGCCTTTTCCGTATCGATTCCGTCTGCGACACGTCCTCAGCTCCGACTTGTATTATAATTCGCTTAGATGAATGTATCCTTTCCTTTGCGATTATGTATTCGACCTCGTCAATTTTTAAATCAGCTTTGCCGAGTGGGTTTGATAGTTTCACCATAACTATGGCATCGATTCGTTAATTAAATGGACGGAAGCTGAGACTTTAGGATAATAGGTGGATGGTTGGTTGATGGTGGTTGAGCACTTGCGGATGTGGGGCGATTGGTTGGTTGATGGTGGGTGAGCACTTGTGGATGGTGGGTGGATGGTTGGTTAGTTGATGTTGGGTGAGCTCATTAGAATGTGAGGTGAATGGTCGGCTTATGGTGGGTATGTACTTGAGGATGTTGGGCAATTCGTTGGTCGATTTTGGGGGAGCACTTGAGGATGATGAACGACCAAACTTTTATGCAATAGAGGGCTCATGATCACTCGGTCACATTCTCAAACAACAACTCAATAATCCCCGCGACCCTGGCTCTTTGTGACTATTAAATAAAACTCTCTGATATACAACGACCTGTGGTTACGGTCGCAAAAGGTGATCCAATTTGAATCTTTTGTACGATAGTTTCATCATTTTAGAATGAATGGCTTGTAAATTGCACGATTAGTTGACTTTATGAGGAACATTCTGTGATCGTGTTATGTCCTACACTCATGGACTAGGTCTCTATTACTAACCCAACGAAGACAAGTCTTCACCGAAGTGACTGTGCCATCTGCTTGTGTTGTGCTTTTATAGGTATTTTATTTTCAAATATTAGAAAGACTGATAATATGCAATAACTACATAGGTTCATTGACGAATTTGAACAAATTTCTCTGCCTGAATCAGTGCGAAACAAATCGCCTGCTGGGGATCTGGATTAAGGTTAATTGCCTAACGTGTTTTTTTCTTCGTATGAATCTAAAATTATGTTCCTTTTGTGTGTAGGTCGGCTTATATCTAGCAGCGACTGGGATATTTTTTCGTTGAATCGTCGTTAGCCCACGAAAACACATAAAGGGTGAGCTGTTCCCTTTCTTCCGACTAATTGAAGCCGTTGCAAAGTTTCAACAGCCCATTAATACTTCCTCATTAACGTAGCAATTCACAGGGAAGTTTGGCTCTATAAAATGAGAATATGGGAAGGTAAGTTCAAATATATCCCCTGACGGGGTAGCAGGCTGCTCGAGCCTCAATTCACTATTGGCCTAGCAAGGACCATGGTGCCGCTACACTGTGTTGGTATAGCAACTTACGTCAGCATCTCAACATCGTTTGTATAGCAAAACTATGCTTCCGGTACTCTGGTGCGGCCAAAGGTAAACGCTTTTTTTATGTGCCTGTGTTGACATTGAACGTAGTTTGAAAAGCTTGAACGCATCTACTGTTTTGAATTCTTCGTCTAACGTAACTGCCACATGTTTCACATTTAGCGCGGCTCCACAGCGTTAAAACTTTCTGTTGGTAATCAGTATATTTGCAAGGAAGTTGTGTTACAGTGCAACAGCGTCGTAGTCTAGCAGCGCAGAACTGATGCAGTGTTACAGTGTCGTGGTGTTGCAGCGTAGCACAGTTACAGTGCTACAGCGTCGTAGTCTAGCAGCGCAGAACTGATGCAGTGTTACAGTGTCGTGGTGTTGCAGCGTTGGACAGTTCCAGTGCCACAGGGTCGTAGTCTTTCATCGTTGCAGCGTCGCAATGTTGTATGGAACTGTTTAGTATTACAAATATTAAATGTAGATATGAATGGTGTCCTCACTTGTACTCTAACATCGATGAAAATCTTTGAATTCCTAAAATGTTGTGTATATTAAAATAATATTTTGACTGGAAGCAATGAAAAAAGTATTTCGCCTCGTTTTAGCCAGTTATTGTATTCGGCTCAGAGGGTATCAAAGGAAGCTACTTTGAAATGCATGACATGGCATCTTCCTCAGCGATGACACCCCCGCTACTTCCTCCACATGACACCCTCTCCATCTCCCTCACATGACGTCCCCTCCAACGAGGAATGAAACTGTGACAATCTCAGATCAACACCGTGGGTCGGTGGCTTTCTCTTCAGTTGCTAATTTGAGTTGTTTCGAGGATCATCGTTAAATGCTATCTGCTTCTACAAACTTTCCCTTTCTTGATCCATTAAAACAGAAAATACAGAGA
>SDVV010034588.1:0-11156 GCA_016164225.1 Gammarus roeselii
ACTGGGCAGCCATGAGGCCACCATTGTCTGTTGCACTGGGCAGCCATGAGGCCACCATTGTCTATTGCACTGGGCAGCCATGAGGCCACCATTGTCTGTTGCACTGGGCAGCCATAAGGCCACCATTGTCTGTTGCACTCGGCAGTTATTAGGCCACCATTGTCTGTTGCTCTGGGCAGCCATGAGGCCACCATTGTCTGTTGCACTGGGCAGACATGAGGCCACCATTGTCTGTTGCACTGGGCAGCCATGAGGCCACCATTGGCTGTTGCACTGGGCAGCCATGAGGCCACCAAAGTGAGACACGTGAGAGTGAAGAAGTCAAAAGCTCCCTGAACTTTTTGAGGGACTCTTAGCAAGAACAAATAATAAAGTAGACAGTAAGAAGCCCCTTTGTTGACAAAATTTGACAGCCACAATACAATTCATCTCAACATCGGATTAGGCGAATAACGTAACCAAATGTTGACGCTCTACTCAGGCGTGTAGACTTATAATTAGATGACATTGACCTCTAAGGCCCGGCTTCAGCCAGTCTAACTTTTTCGAGGCTCAACCTATAATTATCGCGACCATTATCGCTGCCATTATCGCTGCCATTATCGCTGCCATTATCGCTGCCATTATCGCTGCCATTATCGAGGCGAATATTCGCTTCCAACGGCGATTTTTCGCTGCCATACTAGGAGTAATTAACCAAGGTCAAACTGCTCTCTAGAATGTGATTAGATGAATGATGGTTCTATTATAGGCGCAACAATATTAGGAAACTAGTGAACATGAATACAATTATATTCATGGTACTCGGTCTTTGTATTTCCTCGGACCTGTTTTCGCAGGAGATGAAGAGCGAACCCAGTCTTAAACCTAGTTTTTGCATAATTTCCCTTCTGAATGCAGCGATATTATCCAAAAACATGAGCTCCAGGGAGAGGTAAGTTTGTTTAATTTGAACCTTGAATGAGGCCATATAGGCTAATATCATATTTTGGGCCAAACGGTGATGAGAATTTGTATAAATATACCCTCGAACAGCTGCGATACATGCGAGAAATAACCTCGCTGAATATATGTGTTATTTTGTCCAAATTCAATCCGTCTGGCGACAGCATGTGTTATTACAAAAATATATAAATGATAAAGTTAGAATAGTATGATTTACTAAACTTCCCTTGCCAATTGCGGATAACTGTAGACGATAACTGTAGAAAACTGTACATAATCAGAGTTTATGGGACGGAAAAAAATTGATGAACATAATAGGTTTATCAAAAACGAGAAGAAACTGAACCCCTGCAAACCATTTCCGCCGACCCATTATTTCTCGATCATAAAATCGGTTACATTAACATTATTCCCCATTATTATTATTGTCCATTAGAATTATTACCCATAATATCCACAGGTCGGCGATTGATCACTGATCAGGGTGATTTGATCTCGGCATCATTTATGCATACCGTCCCAGTCTTGTATACACTATACCAGGTTATTACACATTTTTAGATTATAACCTTGATCACTTTACGCATGGTGCACAGAAGGAGCAAATTATCCCGATGACAACATAATTTTCACAGCGATCAAAACTGTATCGCTGGGATACAGTTATTATCATAATAGCATAATAAAAGCCACGATGACAAAACAATTGTCACTATTATAAAGTCATTAATACAGTAACTGTTTTGACAGGTTCCTAGTTCTTATTGAGACTAGAATACCCTGAAAAAAAACACTTGATGAGTGTTTGCCGTGATGCAAACCTACGTCTTCCGAGTGGAGAATGACGACCTGTGACATCGAGTCATAAAGACCATTGCATTCGATGAAAAACTTTGAGGGTTTGGAATCGCTCGTGAGACTCGTAAGTCTCGGGTTCGAGTCCCGACAAAGAATAAAATTTCACGGAAGTACTATTGCTGAATAATGAATGACAATGCAAATGTTCACTTGAGAATTTAGATAAAAGCTGATGATAATGCTATTTCCAGAAAGAAAAAATACAAATTGCTTACATTTATGCGACGCTCTTAACTATAGGTATACAAGAGGCTCTAACATCGTCGATACATGAGCATTTATCGGTGGCCAAACGTCATCAATTCTTATTTCCATGTATCAGTATCATGAAGCAATGAAATATTAGGCGACATCTATCAACTCATCTACATGAAATTGTGGAGGTCCACACACTATTGCTGAGAGCAATTCCTGGACAACTAACAAACCTAAATATGCATTGTTCGAGCAGAAACATCAAATTCCAGTTTATTACCTGTGAACAGTTTTTGAGAATTCTGCAAATAAATTCTGATGGGAATGTTTTTTTGTCAGCTAAATAATTTTGTTAAGCTGTAAACTCACTAATTGGACAAGCAGATGCGATGCGGGGAGGCAATTATTATTCAGCAGATAATATGATTTTGATATGAATGTTTCCGCCTGAGGTTGTTAGAGGAGCATTTGATCTCTCCTATTGGGGAGGGAAATAATTCTGCTTTGTTGAAGCATATTTATTGCATTCAAAATCGGCGGAGATGAAACGATGGACGACGGTACTAATATATTTATAATATCTCAATTTCACATTTCAGAAACAATGATAACTTCTTAATTTATTCTCAGACTGTTCTTCGATTTCCTTGCACTAGCAGAACAGAACATTAGTCGCCGAGAACACCTTTCCAATCAAGATACCAACAATTTGGATCTGCTTACCACAAGATGTGGTTAACAGTAATAACGTGAGCACCTTGAATGACCGCCTCGACCAACACTGGGAGATTAATCCAACATCTTACTATAAAAGTGTGACGTTAGGACTATTGCCGCCAAGGTGGCAACAACATCCGTTGGAGCCTTCAGTATCCGGCAGCTCATGAACGATGGGCACCTCGTCTAGGCTGGGCTTGTTGTGCTGCAAATTCAATTTTGGAGTACCGTTAGAATGGACTCTTCATCCCGTCCGAGGCATACTACTACTTCTATTAATATCGTGAATAAACGAACACGTTCTCCTCGTAAGTTTCAATGGGGGAATCTCATTTTAATTTATTTCATTTTCTTCATCAACGGGCAGAAACAGAATTGGAATATTACTTTCATTGTGGATCAGTTCAAAAAATTCGCTTATACGTTCATCATCTAAGTCCAGGTCATATAGCAAAGACTGATAAGACACATACACCTGATCAAGAAACTCCGTTATCAGTAGAAAAGACGTCCTCCTTACCTTAGGAACTTTTTAGTGAGCTTCAACATGCCATACATGGCGCGTAGCCATTTTGGAAGTGATCCCAAAGATTCTAAACCTCGTTGGGTGCAAAATTACAGATTTTTGATTTAACAATTTAGAAAAAAGGTTTTGTTTTACTCAACCCTTATGGTATTCATCGAGCACTGCAGACTAAAGGTAAATTCATTGCTCCGCGAATCTCACGGTGGAAATCATAACACCTTATGAGAACGGATGTGTCCTCAGCAAGAAATCTTCTTCCTTCGTTTGCAACGTCGCCAAAATGAGGAAACTTCGTGCAATTTCCAGAATGCTTGTCGAATGGACCAACTTTTGCCATAAAGGCAATCCTGCGGCAAGGCCAGTATTGCCAATAAGAATAGCTTAGTGGACACGCTGGACATGATTGACAATTATTGCATGGCGAAAGGGAAGTGTTGGATCTTGGACTAACGGCTTCAGACTAGAAGACCGTATCTGATACTCACCTAAAAAAGAAGTTTCTGAATATCAAATGATGCTATTTCTTCAAGGAAGTGTTGGTTGCTGTCAACATCGACACAAATTATATTGATGAATCCTGACAGAATTGTCAGGACACTCGATCTGCCTGATTGGTCGGTGATAATCCACCTATCACAATTATGAAGACAGTGGGAAGATATTACCGTAAAAATATAGTAGATTTTAAAATTTAATCTTCATGAACACTGCAATCCGATGCCGTTGTGAAGCAGATGTGACCTATCATTCACCTGTAGATGAAAGTACGTATCACTCACTTGCAGACGGAAATACCTATCACTCACCTGTTGATGCAAGTACCTATCACTCACCTGTAGATGCAAATACCTATCATTCACCTGTACATCCATGTACCTGTCACTCACCTGTAGATTTAAGTATATATCACTCACCTGAAGATGCAAGAACCTATCACTCACCTGTAGATGCAAGTACCTTTCATTCACCTTTAGATCCAAGAACATATCACTCACCTGTAGATGCAAGTACCTATCATTCACCTGTACATCCAAGTACCTATCCCTCACCTGTAGATTCTCATTCCCCTCCTATTCTTCTTTCTTTTCCCTCACATTTCCCTATAACTTCCCTGCCATTCCAATTTCATTCCTCTCAAATTCCTCTCCTATTCTCCTCCCGTTCCAATCCCATTCCATCCCATTCCCCTCTCATTCCTCTCTCATTTCCCTCCCACTTCTCTCTCATTCCCTTCACATTCCCTCCCATTTCCAATTCCATTCCCCTGCCATTTCCATTCCATTCCAATTTCATTCATCTCCCGTTCCTCTCCCAGTCCCCTATGAAATGAATGATTTTCTACCTATCTTTTGTCTCGACTGGTTCTGAAAGAGAGCCTCCGTCCCCTCCAGTCCATGATATGAGTCGAATTAAGTGAACTAGGAAACACTCTTGGTCCATACCATGCACCAATTGACGGAGTTACAGTGGAGCTCTACGGGGCTCTGCAAAATAATGACTTATTGTTAAGCTTATGATTTATACAAAATTGAAGCTCCAAATATTACTCACACTGTTCTACTAACTATCTGTGAACAAGCCACTAAGATTGTTCTACGAACTATCAGCCACTCAAGTTGTTCTATTAACTAAGAGTCAACAAACCACTAAGGTTGTTCTACTAACTATCAGTGAACAAGCCACTCCGGTTGTTCTACTAACTATGAGTGAACAAGCCACTAAGGTTGTTCTACGAACTATCAGTGAACAAGCCACTCAAGTTGTTCTACTAACTAAGAGTAAACAAGCCACTCCGGTTGTTCTACTAACTAAGAGTGAACATGCCACTGAGGTTCTACTAACAATCAGTAAACAAGCCACTCCGGTTGTTCTACTATCTAAGAGTGAACATGCCACTAAGATTGTTCTACTAACTATCAGTAAACAAGCCACTCCGGTTTTTCTACTAAGTATCAGTGAACAGGGAAACTCAGGTTGTTCTACGAACTACCAGTGAACATGCCACTAAGCAATGCTGCTAGATGCAGCTTTTTTCATGTATTCGTAATTGCTAATATGGGCCAGACAATATTCAACAGTTTGAAAAAGTATGTTATCTAACATGACAGTGTATCTTCTTACAAGTCGGAAATATTCATAGAAAACTAATTACATATTTTTTTTTATCTTATATGATTGACATAAGCAGCACAAGACACGCGTATATTTATGAAAACATTTGACCGTCAATCTTCCTTGTGAACCTATGCTTGTCGTCTCAATAATCGAATCTCCTCCCACGCCATCAAAAGCTCCCCCCCGCCCTGAGAACGGGTCGGTAATCCCATTTGTATTGAACAAAATACAGTCGTCTGTGACTACTTTTCTTTCCGGGTGAAGAAAGGTCGGCGGGAGGCTGAGGGAGACATTTAACAGGGTTGGCTTGTGACAGCATATTGGCAGGGCGCTGGAAATACTCGTACAAAATCCGAATGAAGGCAATGTGTAGAAGGTGTCTAGAAGCCGCAGCCTGTGTGTAGAAGGTCTTTTGAACTGTCACCTACCACAACACGTGTGCTGAAGCCTTCATACTTTGCCATATGCTGCAGCCCGTGTGCAGAGGCTCTGATAAAAGCGCCACCTGCCACAGCCCGTGTGCAGAGGCTCAATTGAAACACCACCTGCCAAAGTCCGTGTGCAGCTGCTCTTTTACAGCGCAAATAGCCGCAGCCCGTGTGCAGAGGCTCTTATAAAGCGTCTCCTGCCGCAGCCGTATGCTGAGGCTCTCATAAAACGTCACCTGCCGAAGATCGTGTTCAAAGGTTCTTATAAAGCACACTTTCTACAGCCAGTGTGCAGCGGTTCTTATAGATCACAACTAGCCGCAGCCCGTGTGTAGAGGCTCTTATAGAGCGCAATCTCCCACAGCCCGTGTGTAGAGCTTTTATAAAGCGCCACCTCCCACAGCCCGTGTGTAGAGGCTTTTATAAAGCGCCACCTCCCGCAGCCCGTGTATAGAGGCTCTCATTGAGCGCCCCTGCCGCAGCCCGCGTGCATAGGCTCTAATAAAGCACGCCTTGCCACAGCTCGTGTGCAGAGGCAATAATGTAGCTCAATTTGCCAAAACCCGTCAAATATGGTCTTGTAAAGTGCCATCTGCCGCAACCCATGTGTAAAGACACTTCCAAAGTGCCACCTAACGCGGCCCGTGGGAAAAAACTCTTATTATGTGCCACCTGCTGCAGCCCGGGTGCCGAGGCACTTTCAAATATGCGTCCTGCCGTGCCCGTGCTGCAGTCCGTCAGCAGAGGGTCTTATAAAGCACCACCTGCCGCAGCCGTTACACATGTCGCTGGAGCTGTTCAGTGCTAAGGCCGTAAATCAGCGCCCTTCGGCCCACAACAAACTCTCCGGGCTATTGACGTCCACACAGAAACGCTGATGAGGACCTGAGGGCGAGTTTGGGCGGGATGACGTCATGCTACCGGAGGGTTAGGAGAAGGATTATATAAACAAGGAGTAATCACAGCAGAGGCTTGGTAGGTATTGCATCAATTGAGTTTGGTTGTTAAAACACTTTCCATCTCACCCGTTCAATATTAAATAGGCAAAGTGTTTGTGTAAAGATGTCGGTGTCAGAACTGAAGCAGGAGAATAAAAACACTTTCCAAAGCTGATAATTGTGGTCAAAATTTTTGCCATATGTAATTAGGGGGCTTTGAAATAGACATACCCTTCACGGCAACTATACAAAGGCACATAAATGTTTAGAAAGACAAATAAATAACACATCGACTCCAGCCACACCTGCTTATACTTGATAGCCCTTGTAATGACCCACATGAACGGAACTCTAGGAGCTCATTGGAATGAATATGAGAGTAAAATAAAACTGGAAAGGATATGGAGATATTTGACGGTTATTTCAATAAACCATCTACCGTAAGCCATCCATCAAACAGAGTGCATAATAAACCATCCATCATACTAAGTGCAAAATTACTCAATTGGATTCCACCGATAAAAGTTGTAAATATTCGCTCATTTACCTTTTCGAATTGAATGAGTTGACTGACTGCAACTGGCTGACTCTAACAAAAGTTTTTGCCGGGACAAATGTCGGTCAGGGGCGTTACGTCAACTCTTCCTTTGTTGGCATTGTTCAGAAAAAAAAAATCCGTCAAAGGAACCCTGATTACAGAGGCCTAATATCCCTGGATACACGGAATGCTGCAAAACACCCTCGTCTGCCCTCAAGCAATCTCCATGCCTCATTTCTATCCCCCGTTTCATCCCGCCGTTTTCATCCTCTTGCCAACTAACTGCCCGCTATGACCGTCTGCCCTCCCCCCCCCCCTTCTCCCAGCCAGCCCGGCAACCCTTCTTCCCTTTCCCCTGCCCGGCCCATGCTAATACATTGTCATTCTCACTGCCATCCTGCGTGCCAGTCCCCTCACGTCTCCCTGTAATCCCCTGTCAACCCCCTGCCATGCCTCCTGCCATATCCCCTGCCATCCCTCCTGTCATCATCCCCGCAATCCTTTCTACCACCTCCATGCCATCCCTCTTGCCATACTCCTAACCATCCTCCCAGCTATCCATCCATCCGCCCAGCTACTCTCCAGTTATCCTCCCTGTCACCCTCCCAGCTATCCATCCATCCTTCCAGCCACCATCCAGTCACCCTCCTGCTATCCTCCCTGCCATCCTCACAGCTATCCATCAATCCGCCCAGCTACTCTCCAGTTATCCTCCCTGTCACCCTCCCAGCTATCCATCCATCCTTCCAGCCACCATGCAGTCACCCTCCTGCTATCCTCCCTGCCATCCTCACAGCTATCCATCCATCCTTCCAGCTACCCTCCAGTCACCTTCCTGACATCCTCATTGACATCCTCCCTGCCATCCTCCCAGCCATTCTCCAGCCATCCTCCTGCCATCCTTGTTGCCATTCTCCCAGCTATCCCTCCTGTCATCACCGTCGCCTCCCATCCTCCAACCCTCTGTCGTCATCCATCAGTTGTATTGGCTGCCTGGGAAAACTTAAACCCTGCGTCCCAGCCTTGCCAAAGTTGCCGCAGGGAGGGATATTAATTGGACGACATGAACGGGCGGCTCCATGAAAAATGCCGCCAGGTTTCTTAAAATGATGGCTGTCTGGATGCAGTGAATTCAAGTCGGTCAAAAGTTACCCGTCTGGCAGTGAGTAGCTGCACAGGTCTGTGTGGGAACATTTTGTTACAAAACATAACACGAGTCTATACAATTGACTCCTCTAACTTTTGGGTCAGAAGTAAGCATAATTTGAAACTGAACAGATGTTCAACTTGAAATGTTTTGAAATGTATTTACTGTGGGAAATTTGTTTGAATTTGTGTTGCTTGCGTAACGAAGTTTAATACACACAAATGCCTAGTTAAGCAATTTTCCACCAAGTACATATTCACTTATTTTGTGCATACCTTACAGAAATTTAACTTGGGCACTTTTAAAGTTCCCTTCTACGTCAACGATGATCGATAAACATTCATTGATGTGATTGGACGATTACAATGATTCTTGTTTGATGTTGAGCATCATCATCTGATTTTTCTAGGGTGTATAAAATTGCACCGATAGGTAGAGAAACTCAGTGATAATAACTTTGAAGTAATAATAAGACGTATATGTATTCGTCTGACATGTCCATTATGATTCATGAATAAATTAATAAAATATTCACCTCAAGCTTTTACGTCTACACCATACGCTGTAATAGAAAATAATTCAAAATCCGGAACAACGCGTTTGTCATAACCAGGAAATTATTGTCAATTGCACGCATAGCCCAAAACGCTTCGCGTTTCAGGTCTCCCAGTGGTCCTGGGCTGATTACAGGTCTCCCAGTGGTCCTGGGCAGATTCCAGGTCTCCCAGTGGTCCTGGGCTGCTTCCAGGTCTCCCAGTGGTCCTGTGCTGATTACAGGTCTCCAAGTGGTCCTGGGATGATTAGAGGTCTCTCAGTGGTCCTGGGCTGATTACAGGTCCCCGAGTGGTCCTGGGCTGATTTCAGGTCTTCCAGTGGTCCTGGGCTGCTTCCAGGTCTCCCAGTGGTCCTGTGCTGATTACAGGTCTCCCAGTGGTCATGGGCTGATTAGAGGTCTCCCAGTGGTCCTGGGCTGATTACAGGTCCCCGAGTGGTCCTGGGCAGATTCCAGGTCTCCCAGTGGTCCTGGGCTGCTTCCAGGTCTCCCAGTGGTCCTGTGCTGATTACAGGTCTCCCAGTGGTTCTGGGCTGATTACAGGTCTCCCAGTGGTCCTGGGCTGATTAGAGGTCTCCCAGTGGTCCTGGGCTGATTACAGGTCTCCCAGTGGTCCTGGGCTGATTACAGGTCTCCCAGTGGTCCTGGGCTGATTACAGGTCTCCCAGTGGCCCTGGGCTGATTACAGGTCTCCCAGTGGCCCTGGGCTGATTACAGGTCTCCCAGTGGTCCTGGGCTGATTACAGGTCTCTCAGTGGTCCTGGGCTGATTACAGGTCTCCCAGTGGTCCTGGGCTGATTACAGGTCTCCCAGTGGTCCTGGGCTGGTTACAGGTCTCCCAGTGGTCCAGGGGTGATTCCAGGCCTCCCATTGTTCTTGGGCTGATTTCAGGTCTCCCAGTGGTCCCGGGCTGATTCCAGGTCTCTCCGGAGTCCAGGGCTTATTCCATGTCTCCCATTTGCAATGTGCTGATTCCAGGTCTTCCAGTGGTCCTCGGCTGATTCCAGGTCTCCCAGCGGTCGTGGGCTGATTCTAGGTCTCCCATTGGTCCTGTGCTGATTCCAGGTCTCCCAATGGTCCTGGGCTGACTCCAGGTCTCCCAGTAGTCCTGGGCTGATTCCAGGTCTCCCAGTGGTCCTGGGCTGATTCCAGACCTCCCAGTGGTCCTGGGCTGATTCCAGGTCTCCCAGTGGTCCTGGGCTGACTCCAGATCTCCCAGTGTTCCTGGGCTGATTCCAGGTCTCCCAGTGGTCCTTCCTGGGCTGACTCCAGGTCTCCCAGTTGTCCTGTGCTGATTCCAGGTCTCCCAGTAGTCCTGGGCTGATTCCAGGTCTCCCAGTGGTCCTGGGCTGATTCCAGGTCTACCAGTGGTCCTGGGCTGATTCCAGGTCTCCCAGTGGTCCTGGGCTGACTCCAGATCTCCCAGTGGTCCTGGGCTGACTCCAGGTCTCCCAGTAGTCCTGGGCTGATTCCAGGTCTCCCAGTGGTCCTGGGCTGATTCCAGGTCTCCCAGTCGTCCTGGGCTGATTCCAGGTCTCCCAGTGGTCCTGGGCTGACTCCAGATCTCCCAGTGGTCCTGGCCTCATTCCATTTGTCGTGCGGTCTTTGTGGCGCTTGTAGTTTAGGAGGCCATCGGGTAACTCTGGTCTGGCGGGCAGAAGTATCGGCAGTTTTAGGACGTTGCTGGTGGCAATAATGGGTGGGAGGGCTAGCCTGCAATGAGCATTGCTGGTGGCAATAATGGGTGGGAGGGCTTGCCTGCAATGAGTTTTTATCATTTACAATTATACATTTGCGGTAATGGGATTTGCAAAGCGTATTATAATCACATAAAATACCAACTAAATGTCAAACCACTTGACAGGAATTACGACGTAAAATCGTAACTTCAACAAAGCTAAAAAACAACATTATTGATTTAGATAATATAACTGACGTTCCATGGAAGACGCACAGAGGGGGATTCTGTACATCACAATTGAAATATTTTTAATATGAAACCAATACATCTATTTACCATGCAACGAGCATTTGAATTTGTAATAAAGTTCCGGGCAAGTAATGGTTTCGATGAACTTCCTTTGAAGGACAATAATAGTATTTTGTGATAAAGTTCCGGGCAAGGAATGGTTTCGATGAACTTCCTTTGAAGGACAATAATAGTATTTTGTGATAAAGTTCCGGGCAAGGAATGGT
>SDVV010034589.1:0-11156 GCA_016164225.1 Gammarus roeselii
CATTGACCGGGGTGACTCCCCGCATTTTGCGCATACTTTGAAATAACTCAAAAAGTACGCGGCCGAGAAACTTCGTATTTACGGTGTGTATAGCTACTGTTATGACCATGGAGCACCGTAAGTTTCAACATTCTATCATTAACCAAAAAAAAAGTTATTTACAAATAACCGTGCGGCGAGCTACGACCCCAAATCGGGGGTGACTCCCCGCCCCAAACGGGGTGACTCCCTGCACCCCCCATATATCAATAATTAATGCGCACAGAATTTATGAAAATCGCCAAACTGAAGGTGTGTTTTTCAGGTGCCTGATAAATTTGGTTAGAAAAAATCAACGTTCCGCAAACTTTGCTGCTGTGTCTTAGAGTTCCCATTGAATTAGGACCAAATTTGGTGGTGATACTCGGAATATGATGTAGTTCAATGCGTAGGAAGGATTTTGGAAAGAAATGTAAACTTTTGTAGATTTATACAAATATAGCTACAACTGCGGAGAGTTGCCCCAGGTGAAAAAACGATCGGGGTTGACTCACCGCACCTATTTTGTTACTAAATTTCTTTGTTTTTCTCAAATGAGGAGTAGTTGAATGCAATTTTTTGCACATATAATGAAATCTGTAAGTAAATGACAAGTCTAGGCCTAAGTGTTAACGTGTGTTTAATGCCCAGGAACAATATTTTTCATCACATTTTCATATCAAGATAACAATACCTTATCTAGCATGACTCGTATTCATGTTACTGCAATAAGTTTGCTATAGAATCGACAAAACATATTTTTTACATGTTGTATCGTATTAAAAAGATGATTTTTTTGTAATATTTGCTCATTTACTGATACCTTAGGGTCATAATTAGTTAAGGATGTGGAGAAATGACTTCCAGTAAGGTTAGATTGCAATTATTCAAAAAAACTTTGCGGCGAAATTGAGAGAAAAATCCTTCGACAGTCGGGTATGACGGCAGCAAAAGAGGAGCATCAAAAACACCTGTCACAGATGTAATATTTTACTTCACATTATATTTTAAGCAACTGATATAGCTATACTAATATAGGCATGCTCTTTTGATTGGTAGCTACTTGCAAACTTTCAATTCCCGTTTCAATTATTGATAAAATAAGGGGTGCGGGAAGTCACCCTGTTTGGTGCGGGAAATCACAGATTGGTTGAAACTTACAGTGCTTCATGATTATAGTAGCTATACACACCGTAAATACAAAGTTTCTCGGCCCCGTACTTTTTGAGTTATTTTAAAGTATGCTCAAAATGCGGGGAGTCACCCCGGTCGACACTTCTTCTGAAATAACTCAAAAAATACATGCTCAGAAACTTTGTATTTACGGTGTGTATAGGTACCTACTATCCTGACCATTAAACACCGTGAGTTTGAACATTCCATCATCAACCAGATTAAGTTATTCACAAAAAAACGTCCAGCCAGCTATGGCCCCTAATTGGGGTTGATTTCCTGAACCAAATGGGGTGATTGCCCACACCCCCCATGTATCAATAATTAAAATGCAAATTACAAGTTTGTGAGCACTAATAGAAAGACCATGTCTTTATTAGCAAATTACTTTAAATGAATTTTTACCTGCAATAGTATGTCTGAAGGAACTTTTCCCAATTTCACCATTGTAAACAAAGTTTTTCTTCAATAATTGCAAACTAACATTACTGGAAGTAACATTTCCACATCCTATACTAAGTATGACACTAATGTATCAGCAAATGAGCATATATTATAAAAAAAAACTATATTTTTAAAAATATGATATAACAAGTAAAAACTGTATTTCTTCAATTTTACAGCAAATTAATTGCATAAACATGAATACAAGGCATGCTAGGTAAGACATTGTTATCTCAATATGAAAATATGATGAAAAAATATTGTTCCTGGGTGTTTAACATAAGTCAACACTTAGGCCTAGACATGTCACCATGTAGCTATTATAAACATTGGGTCATTTTAAAATTAGTCACACATTTTGAGATTAGCTATGTTGTCATTATTTAGCGTCATTTACTTCCAGCTGTCATATGTGTGAAGAATTGCGTTAAATGATTTTTCATCAATGAAAAACGAAGATATCTATCAACAAAATTGGTGCGGGGAATCACCCTTATAATTTTTCACCTGGGGTGATTCCCCACAGTTGTATATTTGTATATATCTACTTATATCACAATTCTATGATACAGATTGTACAGTCCAATGCAGTTAAACAAAACAGACAGATAAATTATGTTTTTTCTTTTCTCCAGGTGGATGCAATGGAGCTGATCCAAGAGCTTGCAGATGCCCTTTCATCAGTGAATGGTTGCAAAGTAATTGGAGAATTGGCAGACTAGTTCAAAACACAAGCTGTTTGCAAAGCCTTTTGTGTGGAAAACAGCACTGCAAACTTCTCCGCCAAGCTGGTGGACTGGCATCTGCTCGTCCACCCAGCTCTCCCAAGTGACAGCCCGTATCCTGGAACTGCCACCTTCCAGTGCTGCTGTGGAGAGATCTTTCAGCCGTCATACTTTGATCCACTCAGCCAAGCGTAACAGATCAACTACTGAGAGGGCAGCCAAATCGGCATTTATTGCCACAACCTTGCGCTGAGAGATCATGCAGATCTGTGTGAACAGCATTTGACTTCTGCTGTTGCTACTGGAGCTCTGGCAGGCAGCAAAAGTGCTTCATCTGCAATACTAGCAGCAAGGCGTTCTTCAGATACAGATCTGCCAGATAGCTCAGATGTAGAGTTGTCAGAACAGTCAGATGCACAGCCTGCAGAGGTGTCAGATGAAGTTTTCTCTGGTGCAGAGTTGCCAAATGACAAATAGTTTCATGATTGAGCCATGTCATAGCCCCAGGTGGAGGCTACTATTGCCTTTGTACTATGGATCAAGTTGCAATAGACATGAGCAACAAAAATATATTGTGGAATTGTTTGTTTAGTCTGACTAAATAGCGTCGACCGGGGTGCTTCCCCATGGTTGGAAACACGGGGTGATTCCCCGCACTCCCCTTTTAGGCACCAGAACGTGGGAAAGGTCACTATTTGACTACGGGATTAGAAAAAGCAAGCCTTTGATAATATGTATTAGCTACTTGTAGAAATTTGATATGCGCACAGAATTTATGAAAAATTGCCCAAGTGAAGGTGTGTTTTTCAGGTCCCTCATAATTTGGGTTTGGAAAAATCAATGTTCCACAAACTTTGATGCTGTGACTAGAGTTTCCATTGGAGATGACCAAATTTGGCGGTGATACTTGGAATATGTTGTAGTTGTATATACAAATATACAACTGCGGGGAATCACCCCCCCATGAAAAGACTATTGGGGTGATTCCCGGCACCTATTTTGTTGATAGGTACTTCTGTTTTTCATCAATTAATAGTAATTTAATGTAATTCTTCACACATATAATGACAGCTAGAAATAAATGACCAAAAATAATGATACCACAGCTTATTTCAAAATGCGTAATTAATTTGATAATGACCCAATGTTTATTATTATAACACATGGTGACAAGTCTAGGCCTAAGTTTTACCTTATTGAACACCCAGAAAATGTTCTTTATAATCATATTTTCATTTCAAAATAACAATACTTTACTTAGCATGCCTTGTATTCATGTTAATCCAATTAGTTTGCTATAGATTTGAAGAAATAAATTTTTGACATGTTCTATCATATCATTAAGAAAGATTATTATTTTTTTGTTATGTTTGCTCATTTACTGATCCTTTAGGGCCATAATTGGTTAAAAATGTGAAGAAATGACTTCCATTAAGGTTAGTTTTGTGATTATTGAAGAAAAACTTCATTACCCACAGTGAAATTGAAAAATAAAATCCTTAACAGTCATGTATGACTGCAGCAAAAGCAACAGATATATTACTAATATAGGCCCAGATTGCACAATTGGGCACGAGGTCGAGAACATTATGTGCGTTTTCATTGCCGAATATTAAGAACCGAACCAGCCCTGCACCTCAAAAGCTGAGATTCGGCATAACTAGACCTTTGCGTGCGCTCGCAGCAGTATGTTTGCCGAGTTACGTGCGCCACTGTCAGAGACACTGACAAATATAAACATAACGGAGAGCTAGATGTGCGAGGCTGCAAGCGCGGCAAAACAGACTGCAGAATTACATGTGTGTAGAGCTTGACATGACCGCACATAGACGTAGGCGTCTTTCACCAACCAGGCATCATACAAAACAGAATGTAACATTTAGATGATACTCTTACTTATGGTAGTTATAAATTATAATGAACAATACCTGTCAGTTCTTAATAAAAATTGCCATTACTAACAATGCTCAATTTTGCACTTCCACTCCGCTGTCTTTTCCATGAATGTTGCTGCAAACTTGTTTACATAGCGTGTGACGTCGTGTTGGTTTTCATCTATTGTCAAAATGCAGTAATGTTAAATTGTCGTTCGAACCATGCAGGGCGTAATTCAATATTACAGTTTAGCCATAGTTGCATTCATACCAAACGCTGATGCGCTTCATCTTGACTGATATTGCCCGTTGTATTGTGAATCGTCACTTTTTTATTCTCTTGCCAAAAAAATGCGATATTGGTTTTTGTTTGTTTCTCTCAGTAACTGATGACGATCCGGACTGTTTGGTCACAGAGATTAGTAGTTCTTCAATGATGGTGATGCGCAGTGGTTAGGAATCTTGGTGTCAGCTTGAATTAATATACTTTGTAGGAAAATGCGTGCATGAAATTTTAGCACAACAAATGTTTTAAAAATTGTTTACGTGCGATGTACTGTCTCCGTGTGCAATATTTTGAAAGGTGTCTTCACGTGCGCTTCATCTCAAGATTTTACGTGCGCATCACATATTTCTTATCAATGTTTGCGTGCGCTGCCTGCCAAATTGTGCAATCTGGATTAGCTACTGGTTCTTCAAAGATGGTGATGTGCAGTGGTTAGGAATCTTGGTGTCAGCTTGAAATGTTATGCTATGGAGAAAACTGCGTGCATAAAATTGTAGCACAACAAATAGTTTGAAGATTTGTTCACGTGCGATGTACTGTTTCCGCGTGCTATATTCTGGAAAGGTGCCTTCATGTGCGCCTAATTTCAAGATTTCATGTGCGCTTAAAATATTTCTCATCAATGTTTGCGTGCGCTGCCTGCCAAATTCTGCAAACTGGATATAGGCATGCTTTCAGTTGGTTCTTTCAAATTTTTAGTTTGTGTTTCAATTATTGATATATGGCAATATGGGGGTTGCGGGGAATCACCCGTTCGTTGCGGGGAATCACCCCCGTTTAGGGGCCATAGCTCGCCACACAGTTCTTCATTAACTTTTTTGGTTGGTGATACAAAATTGAAACTTACGGTGCTTCATGGTCATAATAGTAGCTATACACACGGCAAATACGAAGTTTCTCAGCAGCATACTTTGTGTTATTTCAAAGTATGAGGGGAGGGGAGTCACCCTGGTCAATGCCAAGTACATTGTTTTCAGTTTCAATACATATTTCATTTCCTGCCACTGAAAAATACACATTCAGAGAAAGTGGCGTTGACCGGGGTGACTTCCCGATTTTGCACATACTTTGAAATAACTCAAAAAGTATGCGGCCAAGAAACATCGTATTTACAGTGTGTATAGCTACCCTTATAACCATGAAGCCCCATAAGTTTCAACATTCTAGCGTTGACCAAAAAAATGTATTTACGAAAAACCGTGCGGCAAGCTACGGCCCCTAATCAGGGGTGACTCCCCGCACCAAACAGGGTGACTCCCCGCACCCCCGATATATCAATAATTGAAACGCAAGTTAAAAGTTTGAGAGTACCAATAGATGGAGAAAGCTTATATTAGTATATATCAGTTGCTTAAATACAATTTTACGCAAAATATTACATCTGACAGGTCTTTTTTATGCTTCTCTTTTGCTGCAGTCATGCTTGATTTCGAAGCAATCATTTTTTTCGATTTCACAGCATTATAAAAAGATTTTCTTCAATAATTGCAATAAAACGTTACTGGAAGTCATTTCTCCACATCCTGAACTAATTATCACCCTTAAAGTATTGGTAAATTAGAGAATATTACGTAAGAACAATCTTTGTAATAATACAATAAAACGGGTTAAAAAAAATATTTCTTTAATTCTAAAGCAAACTTATTGCATTAACATGAATACAAGTCATGCTAGGTAAGGTATTGTTATCTAGATAAGAAAATATGATCAAAAATTATTCCTGGGCGTTAAACATAAGTCAACAAACACTTAGGCCTAGACTTGTCCCCATGTGTTATAAACATTGGGTCATTATAAAATTAGTAACACATTTTGAAATTAGCTGAGGTATCATTGTTGTGGGCCAAATACTTCCAGATGTCTTTAAATGTGTGTAGAATTTCATTTTATTACTTTTCATTGAAGAAAAATGAATATATTTATTAACAAAATGGGTGCGGGGAGTCACCCCTGGGGTGACTCCCCGCAGTTGTATATATCTACATAAGTTTACATTTCTTTCCAAAATCCTTCTTACGCAACGAACTACAACATATTCAGAGTATCACCACCAAATTTGGCCCTAATCCAATGGAAACTCTAGCCACAGCATCTAAGTTTGCGGAGAGTTAAATTTTCCAAACCAAACTTATCGGGGACCTGAAAAACACACCTTCACTTTGGCAATTTTTCATTAATTCTGTGTGCGCATCGAATTTCTACAAGTAGCTGATACTAACTAACAAAGACCTGCTCTTTCAAGTCCTGTAGCCGAAAATTGGTATTTCCAACGTTTTGGTGCCCAAAAGGAGGGTGCAGGGAGTCACCCAGGTTTTTGACTGCGGGGAGTCACCCTGGTCAACGCCAATTGCTATTTATATATAATAATAATAGAAAAATATTATGGGTCAGAGACTTATCTGAACAAAAAGCTAGAAAAAAATTGTTTTTTGCAAATAAACATGATTTAAAACAAAAGTTTTTTTTCTCTCACTACTTAGTATTGATAATAACAGTGCACCAAGGACTCTACAAGGGGTTGAGGATTACCACACGTATTACATCATACCACATTAATTTAAATGAAAGAGAACGGAGCTATTGACAACAATATCCACGCAGAGTTGTCCGCAGTATTTCTGCAAAGTTACGCGTGCGTCTGACAGGAGCTCTTTTTACCCGCCGAAGTCAGATTTTACTACTAGCCTGCCATAAATAGAAAACAGATTTGAATTTAACAGGGAGTTTGCAACTTTGCATAAAACATATATATCTTGTCTGTCAACCATTTTTGTCCAGTGATGCTTAACCAATTTCAGTATCCTTAGATCAGCAATAAGCTTCAAAGATTCGAAACAAAGGGGAGTAGTCCAAAACCGGGTAGGTATGCAAGATAAATTATGAAATTTCAGCCTAGTATTGATAATAACAGTGCACCAAGGACTCTACAAAGGGTTGAGTATTACCACACAACTGTATCATCAAAGTTAGATTAGTTAAAATTTCCACAAAAAAGCACAACAGCTTCCACAGTCAGGAACACAACTGAGGAACTTGGTCAAATTGTATTTTGAATATTAAGATGTTTGCTGTGACTGACAATTTCAGCTCACATTTTATTTCCTTTTTTCCAGCAACATTTGATTGAATAATTGAAGTGCACGGCACTCAGAACAGTTAAATGCTACTGTTAGCTTAATTTTGCCAACTGTCTATTTTGGCACTTTGAAGTAACACGTTCTGAAAATCCTTTCACAATTTCTCAATGTCACTTTCATTACAATATTAATGTGGGTTTTCATCTTGTGACAGTGTGACTTGATTACTTTTACTGTATGCCCAACTCATTGATGCAATTAGCATGTTATACTCAACTCAGATACATATCCTTTAGATAACATCTCCATTATCTCCATAAGTATTTGGACACAGAAATAGTTTTCAATTCGTGCAGACATGAATAAATTGTTTATTGATGCCCAATGAGCATAGAACATACTCTTGGTCTGGGTTTCCTTGCCAACTTTTTGGTCTAAGTATAATTCAGTAAATCTGTCAATAAATCAACTACTTTAACATGGAATACAGTCTGTCATTCATCAGTGTGAGTTATAACAAATTATGATAAGAAATAGACTAAGTTGATCTGGAGATAGTAGAACATATCAGTCATAGTTATTCTACACTGCTGAAAACAGCCAGACTCCAGAATTTGGTCCATTCAGTCAGAAAATGAAGGAAAAGATGTTGCAATTTTTGCAGACATTTGGAGATTTAAATCAGGACCAGCAGGAGACATTTCACAGTTTCTGTTGCGTTTCTGATGATATTTTGCTACTCCATTGGCAATATCAGTAAGTTTTATACCTGTTTTGGCCCGAATGGCATAAAATCCTTCGTGGAGAATAAAATCTGACATTTCACACCTTGAATCCCAATTCCAGCAGTATGGGTGTCCTGTCTGGAATGAGCATTCTTCAAATTCTTCGATTAATACTTATATCATCACAACAACTAACTGTGTAGAAGGTAATGAAAACGATTTATATTTAATATAAGATGAACACAGAATTCAGCTGCTCCATGATCACTAGCCTACCCCATCGGCCCTTCCTCCCATTCAGATCAAGAATTAAAATTAAACCAATCAAAGGCACAATGTGCAGTTCATGCAGTTTATTAATAAGAAAATAAGCCTAGGAGAAATTAAAACGTTTCACGTCAATTTATTAAATAAGCACATTCAAACCACAACACTCGTTCAAGTCCAACAGGCGCGCGCGTTTGCGTGACTATAAATTCAAATGTCAAATGTACAAAAAGTTTTCGCAAATGAATGCCATCAAACTCTGACTAATAAACCTTGCCATAGTTAACTATTAACGTTAGGATATAGTTAACATATCAAAGTATATTTTTATCCAAAATAAAGATATATTCTCAAACAAACTGAAATATCAAAGATATTTGGCACCGGAGCATTTTAACTTTATTTGAAATTCAAAGTAGCAGGGACATAATGCGCTTCGCTTGTGATTTCCTTTTGATGTGAGAGTAGGTGATAATTTCTTCTGATGAGCATCGATATTATTACGAGATTTATTTACGAGATAGAACTCTGCCATAACGTTTGTTATTAGCTTGTTACTTCATGAGTATTCAATGTGACCGACAAATTCTGCGTTTGTTCACCATAGTGGAGATTTTGTATACATCAATGAAATCACTGAAACCAAGACAACCTCATCAGGAATTTACAAATTTTGAATGTTACCGGTGCAAAGTAAAAAAAAATGCTGTTAATCATGCAATTTTATGCTGCAAAGTTATTTTACAGCTAATGCCTAATTGTAAACGAGAAAACATTTATAAATTCATAATAATAATTTTAAAAATATTGACAACCAACATAGGCATAGTATTACAATTGAGACATCTAATTTTAGGGTTACAGTGCGAACAATTTTATAAAATTACCGCGCACAACTAAGAATAAGTTACGGCTTACAACTCTATCCTGCCTATGCGTATAGTAATTCTCTTCGTCGCCTTAACAATGACGAGGCAGCGAGCGCATCACCAGAACAGATTGCAACTAGGATTTCATTTGGGGAGTTCATAACACGAGTCATAAAACTGTGTGCCGCACTACGGAACAGTACGTTGATGTGATCTGATTGTTTTTCAGCAAAAACCGTGCTCGCTGACGTCGAGCGAGGGACCTGCATCAGCCGTCTAAATGTGTCATTATAACTCACTGTCAATTTCTTCACGCTATAATGAAAGTACTTTCTCCACAGTGCTTTACAATAAATCGGGTAACAATATGATTTGAAGAGCTGAATTTCAGCTTCCTCTGTTGCAAACGAGAATTTTTGTATCAGCATGTTACCAACTGCATTTTGCCGCCTTCTTTGTTTTGCAGCATCCTTGTCATCAGTGCAATTTGCTGTGATGATGTGCCCTAGATCTTGAAATTCATCCACATAATCCAGTGCAACACCGCCTAGTTTTATCTCGGTCGATAGGTAGTAACTAGGACCCTTCGATCTAACTAACATACATACAGTTTTTGCAGTGTTGCACTGCAACACTGCAACTATCATGAGGTTCAGCAAATTTATTACAGATATCAAGAAACTTTTGCAATGCTGAGAGAGTCGGTGCTAACAACACCATATCATCTGCATAACTAGGATTGTTAACACAACAATTGGCGAAATGGCATCCTTGGTTTTCTCTACTTAGAAGGTAATTCAACTCATCAGTGTACACGTTATGCAACAGTGGCGATAGCCGACCTTCCTGCCTAATTCCGTTTGTACAATGATAAATGGCCAATTTCGAACACCCCATCGCACTAAGAATTCATTTTCCTTGTACCAAAACACAAGCAAGTGCACAATATGAAGAGGGGCTCCTCTCTCAAAAAACTTTCTGAACAAAGTCCAATGGTTTGCTCTATCAAAAACTTTCTTCGCGTCTAAAAAACACAGAAAAACAGGCGAGTCTCTATATCTGTAATACTGAACAGTTTGTTTCAATGCGAATATCACCATTTCAGTTCCATGGCCGTCTTTGAATCCAAACTGACTGCTTGCGGTGGACAGAAATGTTTGCAATCTTGCATGAATAACCTGCTCAAGAACCTTTGAAATTGAGGTGGCAATAGCAATGGGGCGATCATTATTTAAATCAGAAGGGTCCTTTGTTTTACATTTCAGAAGAGGAATCACAGTTACATGCATTACCCTTCTTGGTAGCTCCTTGACACGAATGCAGCCCGAAAGGAAGAGAGCAAGCACTGCAGTCAGTCTGTGGGAAGCATTCTTGAACGCTTCACTCGGTATGTCGTCATTTCCAACAGCTTTGTTATTTTTGAGGTGTTTAACAATGTTCCTAACCTCTGCCACCGAAACCATTTCGTTAACAGCAGGAACATTATCGAGGGCGTTTTGCACCCAACCTCTATTCTCTTCCGCGTCAACAAAATTAGCAATGTGCAGGAAATGCTCCCCCCAGACCGTTGCAATGTTTCTTCCCCAGTTACGATGGTCACCGCAAGTGGAAGGGCTTTCTTTTTAGGATTAAGTGACCGAATTTCTTTCCAGAGGTCTTTACATTTACCTTCTTGCAATTTTACTAGAAGAGCCTGCT